>JANHGC010001185.1:36343-56535 GCA_027560395.1 Boaedon fuliginosus
GGCTGTACCCCAGAAGGAGTGATAAAACCATATTCAGCCAAAGAATAGAGAATTTGATCAGGAGAGCTTTTGAAGTGAAACTTGTAGGGGCTGAGAACAAAATATTTAAACACAAATTCAAATAAAGACTTGTCTAACATACAGGGAAGGTAGAAGTCTTGCTTTAATGAAGCCTATTAAATTGCTCAAATAACAGAAGGCTTGGTTCTTAAAGTTAATGACCACTGTGTATAACAATGTATAACCACTATTATTCACATTACAAAAAGTAAATAAGGTGAATCTGAATACCTGCTATTCAGAGGGCAAGTACATCTAAAGAATATAAGGGAAACCTAGCAAGATGACTTCCATGACTAGTATTTGGTAGTTAAGGATACAATTTCTTTAAAAGGTTCAGCAGGGAATAATAACTAAAATGAGGGGCAAAAAACTAAGGACAAAATCAGCCAATGTAACTCCGCAAAAAAGCACAGCATGAGGTAGGGTTAATAAAGAATGCCTAAGAACAATCAAAACCAACTACTTTGGGTATGTTCAAAATAAAAAAAGAATCACTGTATCAACTGCTCAACGAAGGTCACAAAATGTTAACCGGTAGCAAAGAAGAGACAGAACTACTTAACTCATATTTTGACTCATCTTCTGCAACAAAAATGTTTTCTATCAAGAGATTGTAAAGAGTAGGATGAAGGGGCAGGATTGAAATTTTCTACTGATAAAACATATTTGGAAAAATCTATCTTTAAGTACCCAGGACTAACTGAACTGCTGATGAAAGAACTGATGATTTGATATTAACCCTTACATATTGTCTCTGAGAAATCCTGACAAATTAAAAAAAGTCACATGATTAGAGATAGACATTCCTTTTTTTTTAAAGGGAAAATGGAGGAACCAGGGGACTATCGATTTGTCAGTTTGACCTCACTACCTTGGAGATCTTAGGACAGGTCTTAAAAGTTATGGAGTATTCACCAATGATTTTTCATCAAATTGGAGAAATATATTGAGCGGGGTGCCATAAGGCTCAGTCAAGAATCCTATATTCACTATTTGTATTATTGACTTGGATGAACAGATGAAGTGAACATTTATCAATTTTTCAGATGACACACAATTGGATAAGACAGCTAAAAATCTGTAAGATATAAATAATGTTCAAAATTGTCTTGATAGGTTAGATAAATAGTATGAAAGAAGCAATAATAAATGCAATTTTTCATTTTTGAAACAAAAGTCAAATGCATAGACATACTATGGAGGAGACTTGTTATGGTATGGCACTATGAAAGAGATCCTAAGACTATAGGTCAACAGCATAATTTAGTTGCAAAAGTGAATTCTTGTAATTGGTTAATTAATTATATTATATATCTGGGCAATATATAAAAATGTATTTTTAGCTGCATCAAAAGAGAAATAATTGCCAAAACACAGAAATAAACTATTCCATTTTAACTTGTTACCCTTTAAATATTTTAGACAATGTATTTTGAGAAGCATTTAAGGAGAAAAAAAATCAGAGAAAGATAACAAATCCTGATCGGGGAACCAGAAATCCTATGAGGAGACATGAAGAGCTCCGACGAAGGAGCTGGCAGTGTTTAACAATGAGAAGCAATAATAGGGGAATGAGGTGGGAATAGTACTCTTCACTGGATATAAAATCTGGACCATTTATTTATTTATTTATTTATTTATTTTATTAAATGTACACCCCGCCTCATTTCCCCTGTTAGGGGGAACTCTAGGCGGCTTACATCAGTAAAAACATAAAAATTCCATAGTTAAAAACAACACCATATGTAGAAGCAGACTGAAAATCAAAAATATTCCTTTCCAATTTTGTTTCTATGTATTAAAAGCTATTCTTTTAGAACTGATTGATGTAAATTCATTCCAAAATGCTTGCATATCCAACCTTATTAGTAATAACTATTATCAATTCCTTCTCTACCACTCATTCTGTCTGGAGGAATAATTTGCCCTATTTTATAGTGACCACATTATGATAAAATCTGATTAAATCTATAAAGTTCTTTAAAACATTTCCTTACCCCTCACAATCAACAATTTCAGGACCCTCGAATGAAAATGGATCTGTCTTATCTGGTTCTGATTTCATCTTGTAGGTCTTTGTCAGAATTGAATTAGTAAAGTAGTCATTGGGTTCGAAGTGAAACTCTAATGTAAAAGACTAAAAGAAGTTCATTATTGTTCCAAAGAGCACAATTTTCTGGCAGATAATAAAGAAAACAATACATTGTGAGTTCAAGAGAATATCTGAATTGACAATCCGCAGCATGGTAGATGTATAGTAACAGATTATTAGCATAATTCACATAGGCAAAAAATACAAACATATATGACAATTTTATAAGGGGTATGCAAACTGCAAATAGATTCTTTGCAAAATCAGTTTTTGAACTGCTAAGGCATTATAATTCACATGGAACTTTTAGAACATGTTCCTAGTTGTTTCTCCTAATATGTGCATGCAGTCCTTTGTGTAGCTATGACAAATTTCAATAGACACCTGATGTTTTTAATTTTTAATTATGTAATATGTTTACTACTTTTATTTAATTATAGAATATTTATTTCAGCAGTTATTGTATACAGAATATTTAATAGATCTACATCATTATTGAAATGTTTACCTATAGCAAGTAATAGGAGAATATCCGTCCTGTCTGTTTATGAGAATACAAGTAAAAGAGGTTCAAATGTTAGGTTTTGGTTTTTAAGATGGTCTTCATTAAATAATAGTAGCAGTAGGTGGTGTTATTGTGGCACTATACTACTTAAGAATTGTTCCAACAGGATTTTTGAAAATAGAGCTGAGAAACTTATATTTTGTATGTGAAAACCTAATATAATAAAACTTGAAAGCTTCTGTATAAAATTATTAACTTCCAAATTGTATTGATATTTAATCAGTACTAACCATAGGCTGTCCTGGCTCAGAAAATTTCACTTTAATGTCTTGCAGGTATTTTAGAATAGGTTCATCATATTCCTAAAAATGAATGAAAAATCTATTATCAAAATGAAATAAATCCTGGGTTACATTTCAATAGAATAACAAACTATATCTATGCAAATGTTCAGTTTTTATTTTTTAATTTTTGAATCAAATACTGGATTTTTGGGGGGGGGGGAGTTGGGACAAACACTTCCTGCAGCACTCTGCCGGACAAAAACAGGCTGTGGGGGGGCTTCACGTGGCCAGCAGAGTGCTGCAGGAGGCCAAAAACAGGATGCAGGAGTGGGGAGGGCACACACATCCCGCCATGCCATTTTGACCTGTAGAGGCACTGCGGGCTTTGGAAGTGTTCTGAACATAAAAGTTGTTTCTTGGTTCAGAGCACTTCAAAAATGCTCAAAACTGCCTGTTTGATGATGAAATATTTGAAAAAAAATGTTCTACACAAAAGTACAAGTTGAATGTCACAAACAGAAGTTTTTAGCTGTACAATCAGCAACAGACCTTGAAAGCCTTCTCTCCTTGACTCAGCAGAACTCTCTGCAGAAGTAGATAGAAAAGTATCCCAAACTCCATGCATCTCAGCTGCTGAAATTCAAGCAAGCAGAGCTCAAAATCCCCATCCCTCACCCTCCACGCTGCTCCACTGTCCACAGACAGGAAGAGAAGGATCTCAAGCTCCATCCCCACCTGAATTTCAGCCACCGACAAATGACATTTCCAAACAAGAGAACCCAAGAAAGATGCTTAGTATTAAAACTGTGGCAATTTCCAGACATCCATTTAATAATATATACCATAATCAAAATAGCCACTGAATTTGTTACCTGTACTAATTCACTCAGCATATCTACATTTCTAAATATTGTGAACCAAAAATCTGGGATTCCTTTAGGATTTGTCTCTTCAGTTGCTCCTGCTTCTTTTTCTTCTATTACTACTTTATTTTTCAGGTCTCCCTAGAAGATACAGAAGGGCATTTATATGAGCGTGAAAATTTTATGCAGATTTTGGAAAATTTTATGCTTTTCCAAAATATTTTAATTTTATTAGAAAAGAAAAATAGCTTATTTAATTCTTCACATTTAATAAAGGAAGCAAATAGATTTAACAAATAAATAACAATTTTCTTTTATTAGAAAAGAAAAACAGCTTATTTAATTCTTCACATTTAATAAAGGAAGCAAATAGATTTAACAAATAAATAACAATTTTCTTTTAATATTACACTTAAAAAAATTTATGCTTATTTGTTTGTAAGATTAGTGCATTCAGCAATCTGAAAGTATATAGAAAAAGTAGCTCTGTTCATTCCCATTTCTAAAAGCTGTCTCACTTCTATATCACACTTGGAATTATGTGCTGCTACTCTGGACACAAATGATGAACTTGACAGAAAAAATGTTAGCTCTATAGCATTAAATAGCCTTTGGTGTTCAGTTATGATCTCTCTGTTCCTCTGAAATCTGTTCTTCTCCATGAGCTATTAGCATACCCTCTCTATCCCCAAGTTGAGTGGCTTTAAGGGGTGTCCTTTGGTTGTTGTCCCTGTCTATGTGGCTGAGTATGAGTCTCATCTCCTTGCTTAGCACTATGGAGCATTGGGAGGTTGGATATGAGATGTTTCCCCTGCCTAGTGTTTGCCCTTCCATATTGACTAGGCCCCTTCTTTTTTATCTTTTGCACTCTCTCCTGGGAATGGATTCTGGAATATTTCAAAGCAGATAAACAAAAATAGGAATGAGACATCTAGAACGTTCGTGGATGGTATCAAGCTTTTTTTTAGGGTTCCCACCTTCTGATAGAAGCCATTTTAGGTGTTCTTCTACTTTCCCAACATCATGCTGGTGTAAGGAGAAGATAGGAGGTCTACTTATGTTTTGGAGCTCACAAGTAAAAAGGATCAGGCTGCTATCTGGCTTCATAGTTAGAAAGGAAGGAGTCTCCAAGTGAGCTACTACCACTGATGCTGTCTAAATCTTGACCTACACATCTCTGCCATTTTGTTACAGGCAAAGAAATAGCCTCTACTGATTCCTGAGCTGTTCTTCTGAAAGTCAGGAGCCGATTCTCTTTCCCTACAAACAGCTGGTAGAGAAAGTTAAATTAGCTAATGTTGCTGAAAAGCACATATTACTTTAATTTGGCTTTAGACTCCAAATATATCAAAAAGTCTTGTATTAAAGATGATATTGCTATTGGTCTAAGAAACTTGCCTGAAGAGAGTAGAAGCATAAATATTTGGAGAAGAACAGAAATCAACATTGAGAGAGGAAAGAATCTGACAGTATTCTGAATCAGTAGATAAACTGGTTGCAAAAAAAGTTAACTTTTACATGCTGTAATTTTATCCTTGTTATCAGTTAGTTACTTTATTATTTTGTTTATTATACACCATCCAAAGTTGCATAATTTGAATTAGGCAGTCATGTAATTGCTACAAACAAATCTTTTTCTTCTTTTTAACTAACATGTGGGATGTATTCATGTATCATGCATTAAAGCCATAAACTGACGATTTAATGTGATGGGTGAACTTAGCCGTGTTGATTTGGAAACTGTAGGGAAATATTAAAAGCAATCAAATTACTATGATTTCTACATAAAATACAATTAACAAGATGAAACTACTTTATGTAACCTGCAACAGAGATGACAAGCAGGCAAAATAGCCTGTTTATTCTCACATCAGGTTTTATTGTAGCACTGGAATGGAACCCATTAGCAGAAAAGGCTGTCACAACAGGTTACGAACAGTGCAAATGGTACTATATTGGAATAATAAAATTAAATTTAATTAACAAACTTCTTGAACAAAAAAGTTGTAATTCTGAAATTATAGAAAGGGAAATCCCTCAAAAAACACTACCATGAAAGCTGACACAAGCTTCTAATATGTCTGCAATATAAATTAATTGGATTGTTCAGTATAAAAGTTATTTTGACCTCAAAATATTTTAAAGTTTATTTCCACTTACAGCTAGCTTCTCTTCATCTTCATTTTCACTGTGCCATTCTGCCTCTGCTTCAGTAGGTTCAACATTACCAATGATGAAGTCCCTTCTCTGCACAAGTTACACAAATTGTAGGTACATTATTCAACAGAGCCTAAGAGTACAGCAGAAATCTGAAAACAATGATCTCTCAACTACATTTTAATGGGTTAGTAGAGGTGTGAAAACATTTCAAGGTTGAAACATTCTGACCTCATTGCTATAATCTCACCAGAACTGATCCAACCTTAAACAGGCTACAGGTAATCCATGACTTATGACCACAATTGGGACTGGAACTTCTGTTCCTAAATGATGCAATCATGAAGAGAGTCACACCTGCTTTTATGACCTTTTTTGCCATGGTTATTAAGCTATTCACTTGGTTAAGTGAATCCAGCTTTCCCATTGACTTTATTTGTTGGAAGCCACTGAGAAGGTCGCAAATGGTGATTACATAACCCCTGGAAACTGCAACAATTTAGAATACATGCTGGTATCCAAGAGCCTGAATTTTGATCATGTGATTGCAGGGATACTGCAATGGTTGTAAGTGTAGGAATCAGTCATACATCAGTTTTTTTCAATGCCACTGTAAATCTGAGCTGTCATTAAGTGACTCTTCTTTAAGATGAAGACTACCTGTATTCTATCATTCTTGGAAGTTGTAACAATTCTGGAAAGTTCAGATAGTCTGTTCCAATGCTCGAACAAAGTTGGAAATGAGGCTGCAAAAAGTCCATTCCAAATTAAAAAATGATCAAACTAAAATGTTTCAGCCACAAAACATCTTACATACTTCTATGAATTATTAAAAAGATCAACTACTTAACACACAAAATGTTTTACTACACGCTTACATTCCCAATTTATTTTAAACAAAACAAGCAGTACACTGAACAAATGATGGTTTATTAAATACCACAAAAAAGTATTAAGGGAACATATTGAACACTGTTGTTACTGGTTACCTTTTTATTTATAGCTACATTAATATATCTAAATCTGTATTGCATTTTTTTCTTTAAAACACAAATTAAAGAACTGAGGATTATTATCATGCATTAGTTGAATAATGCTGTAATCTACAAGGCCCAGAAAATTCATGCATACCCATAATATGATAAAAGAATGCCAATGTTATAAATCAGAGGTGTCAAACTCACATCTTCATAGCTGCGTCACGTGACATATCGGGACTTTTTTCCCCTTCGTTAAAACAGGCATGGGCAGCATGTGACACATCCAGCCCGAGGGCTAGGAGTTTGACAGCCCTGCTCTAAATACACGGCAAATAATCAAACAGAGGTATCTCAGAAGACACAGCCTTGAGTTATATAAAAGTGACATGCTCTTGAACACATAATTAAAATTTGGAAAGGCAAAAATTTGTTTAGCAGTGTCTAGTCTTTTCCTTCACCAGTATTTTTAATTTAGAGGCTTACAAGCAAATTTAACAGTTCAACTGATTCATTACCTTATCAAAGAGGGGTTGATAAAGAGCTGCATATTTTCTCTCTAAATCATGAACTTCTTCATAAAATTTAGATTCTATATGTGCGCATTTCACCTGGAGCTGTTTCAAGGCATCAATTCTTCTTTTTACTGCTTTTGGTAAGCTGGTAATAAAAACAGTTCATTTAAAAATAGCATCAAATATTTTCATCCAATATAAATAATTTGATTTACATTTAAAATTCATAGGTAATTATTGCAGAAATATCTAAAGGAAAGATAAATTTTGTGGCCAAATGTGAAAAAATACAACGAAACAGAGGTTAAAATAAAAATCCAACATTTCTCTAGACATCTTGTAAGCCTAAGTACCTCTTCTGGCTCTTAAAAATACAAGGCATTGTTCTAAATTTCTCAGTTGTGTTTCTTTGGGAAGAAACAGGACCAAAAGAAAGTAAATCTATTCAATTATCAAAACACTCTAAAGGAGTTTAATAGAAAATTAATATATGTGACCTGTCTTTTCCAATGTTAAAACGATTTTAGATAATCTAATTTATAAAAGAGTAGGAATACATTTCTGAATTCTAGTTAATTTGCAACAAAGAGTATTTCAGTATTCAATATACCCAATAGCAATGTTTAATACAGTTAATGTCAGTAAAAGGGACAACTGCAGCAATAAGGAAGATCAAACTTAGAATACATGGAACTGTAACCTAAAAATACATTAAAAATAGTGTGCATATATCTGGTCACATTACTTAAAAACTGGAGAATCTGCTTTCCTTAGTCTTAGGTTTTCATTAAGAGAATCACTAACCATCTGAACCTCTTTTCAGGTCTGGGAAGTTTTTCATACTTACGTTTCGATATAGCTGGAAGGAGTGTGAGGTGCATTATCAAGTCGATCTTGTAAAGCTGCCAAGACTTGTGGGTTCTGCATTACTTGGTCTGCTAACTTTTCTGTAAAAGCAGTACATTACCTAAATTATAAACCTTTAATGAATGTTTAAGGCCTAAGTCAACATAATATTGGAACACAAATAAATGCCCTATTTTTAAGAAAACCTGGAGATCTAGTTATTATCTTGTACTTTCTTCTGAATATTTTTATAGCTGTTTTACGCTTCTAAAACATAGCTTCTCTTTTGTAAAACTTCACAAATATTAATTTTTAAAATTTAAATAACAAAATATTTTTCTCAAGAAGTGTATATTTTGTTAGGAAAGGATTTCTCCTAACAAGATATACACTTATTGTGTCTCCAGCCTCCTCCTTCCAGAAGTCTCTTCATATCACCTCTCTGCAAGCAGGATATATCCCACTGCAGATGAATATGAGAGTGAGCCTAATTCAGAAAACTAGTCTAGCACATACCAATTACATAATTCCTCCCCGCATCAGAACTTGGATTAATATAACTTCTGGTAACCAAAGTTATTCCCTTTTTTCCAATTGTCTGAAATAAGTCTGAGCCATTTACCTTTTTTATCACCTGTGCCTTTAGCACTTTCCACAGAATCTGAGGCAGCATCTTCTGCCCTACTGTGAAAAATATTTGAGACAAATAAGAATAAAATCCAAATAAAGTTGTTAACCTTTAAACTATTAAAAAAAACATGTATATGCTTGATTTCCCTGAGACAGTAATAGACTATGCCAAACATTTAATTTTTATGTAATTCTTAAGCACAGAAGGAACTTTAGAGCTGGGAACATAGTGTAGAGAGACTAAACCAAAAATTCACATTTTCAAAGTTTCTTGACAAAATAAACTTCCACCGGTAATATATCATTATTTCTAATTTTAGGCAAATATTTAAATTATGCAATTTAACAGCTGGCACAAATCCAATGAACAGAGAATAAACAGACCACTACTAGAAAATATAAACAAGTAAACACCTTATGACTACTTGATATGCTCTGGCAATTTCCTACAGCAACAAGATTTGCTTTCTGTCTGTGATTAGAAGTTTGAATGCCCAAATATATTCACAAAACTATAAAATAAAAAAACATATTTAGAAAACATTTTAAAACACTTTAGAAAAACATGTTTCAAAATGCTACAGTTAAAAAGACTGCTAAAATATAGTAATTATTGGCAGTCATACTCCCAAGAAAAGGACATTCCTCTCCCTTAGTGTTATAATTTTCAACTCTGTTGGGCTAGAAGCTGAAGTTAAACAACATCAAAAACTTTACAGTAAAGCCAAGCCGGAATGATAGAAAGCATTGCTTTAAATACTTCAGTACCAAGCAATCATGTTTTTCAAAGATTAAGCTATTTCAAATGTGCTCAAAGAAACAGAGTATTGTAGTATTAAAGCTCTTTCTAGATTGGCAAGGTAGAACCAAAACTAGGATATTATAAAAATCATCACTATTGGACTTTAAGCATTATCACGTATAAAAAAAGAGGCTGAAAAACTATTATAAACATGGCTATATCTTCCTCCAAGAGAAACCTGGCTCACCAATGATTGATTGATTTAATGGTTAAGGCATCAGGCTAGAAAGCAACAGAGCATGAGTTTAAGTCCCATCTTAAAACATGAAAGCTAACCAGGTGACTTTGGACCAGTCACTCAGCCTCATGCCAATCCTCCTCAAAGTTGTTATAGGGAAAGTAGGCCAAAGGTGATTGCCTTGAGTTATTTGTAAAAATGATAAAGGTGGGATACAAACAAACAAATATAGATGCAATTAAGAATCTACATTTCAAGTTTTTCTTTAAGATATGTACAGTTGGATCTGAACTCGTTGAAAAGCATTTTCAACATTGAGTCTAACAGAACTCTCATCTTGTCTCGATTGAGCTTCCGTTCATTAGTTCTTTAGACTATTACTGAATTTATGCCTTGGATTAGCACTTCCTTAGCCTCTAGTGACCCAAATAAGAAGCTTAGCTTCATTTCAAATTCCCAGATAATATGTCCCAATAGCTTCACAGATAAAAAAAAATATGAAATGTTCTAGAAGGCAATAACAAATGTTGAATTGAAATCTCTCCCTCAATCTTCAAAAGATACCTAGTAAATACAGTAACTACTACCCATCTCTACAAATAATGGTCAGTATAATCAAGGCTATTTCAATGTCAACTTAGTCCCAAGGCAAAGGTAAAATAAGATAACCTATTGCTTCTCAGCAATTCTGAAATTGAACACCCACAATTTTTTTTTAATTTGGAGTTTCAAATAGGCCAGGATGAAAATTTTTCTCAAACAGATATAGCCAGCCATAATAGCTAATAAAGAGTCTTTATCGCTAACAACTAATAGACAAATAATCAGGAAGTTAATTGAACTCAGGACTTTATCATATCAACTGAGAGCAGATGATGCTTTAGATCCTCAGAAACTGATATGCTACAATGGATTTTATCCTTGAAAAGTTTAGCAAACTGTATGATATAAAAAATCAAAATTCTTTGCAATTCTGTTAAAAAATAATTAAACACCATTCAGCAATTGGAAGGTAAAAAGACAGCAGTAAATGATCTAAAAATAGTTGTGGCCCATCTTCTTGGCAAGTATAGTATTAAGTATGAGACAGTACTATTCTAATGCATACTACAATTAAACAAGTGCTTCAGTACATGTCCCCAATACAAGAACAGAATAATCTGAGTGAAAAACGATACTACTAAAAAGATTCAGAAGCAGAAAGCTGTAATGTATATTTGACCTTTATTGGTCAATATTTTATCATACTTCATTACATTTTCAAACATATTTTCCAAAAGAAAACCATTTCCTTATACAGTTTTTGAAACAGATGTTCAAAAGCTTACCTGTTTTCTGCCATCTGTAAGATCTTTTATCCACCTGTAACAAATGCATATAGTTTAAAATATAAAATATGCAGAATGTCTATTTCAAATAAAAAGCATTATACATTAACCATGCAATCCATTTTCAGTAGCAGAGATGATCTTACAGAATGTCAATCAGAAATAATTGTCACCAATTTTTCCAAGTAAGTACTGTAGCCTAATACAGGAGGACCTCTAGTCACGACCATAATTAGTTCCATAACTTTGGTGATTTTTTTCGTCTTCTAATGCTTCGTCTTCAGGAATTTCTGGATCAGTGGTCGTGTTTGATTGCCACCCAGTATGTGTTCATGACCAGATTAAAAAATTGTACAAACTTTCAGTGGACTGCTCAAATGTCTATAATACCCCTTCAAAAAGCATCAGGGGAATTGACAAAAATCACCTAGTCCTAGACTCCTCACTTTCATGCAAAGTATTTCCATTGAATAGGAAGAATATGCCAGGATCTAATTATGAAATGGTATCAAAACTCAGAAGACTTTAAAAACTTAGCCCTCCCAAGCCAACATTAATATTATGACTCAGCTAGATGACAGATTGACATAATGTTAAACTGGACAAATATTTGGATAAGATCCCCCCCCCAAAAAAAAAATTGTAGAAAGTCAGTGCTAAATCATTTCTGTACTGAAGTTATCAGCAGTGGAGTTCAGCTTGAAGATTTAATTTTTTTTTTAGTATAGTGAATCTACTCAGAAAAGGAACATGCCTATTTACAAAAGGAGATAATATATTAATTACTGTAAATTACAAACCAACCAATCTACATTATGGCTCAACACAATATTTTTACATTTCGTCTTTTAATATAGAGTATATCTGTATCAAAGGAAATTACAATGCAAATTTGAGCATCTGTTTTTAATTAAACATGGGGAATAAATAAATAAAAATATAAATTATTTAGAACAAGAGAGAACCCAAGACTGGATGCCAGAATATACTATTGACCATAAACATCAAAAAAACCCATATCTGAAAATGTAGCTCAGAATTATATCTTAGTTAAAATGAAACTAAAGCAACTTTATCCCAAATAGCACTTTAGTGAAAGTTATTTAAATACAATTTTATTATGAAATGTTTAAATATAAAAATACAAATTATTATGAAACACTATTCATATTCAATTATTACCGCACAGGGTCCCTCTGAGGAAGATGAATGATTAGGAAGTATGAAATGTAAATAAAATAACCATATTAACATTCAACACTAATCATTTAACATTCAGGAATCTTTCTAACATTCTATTAACAATTATAAATGAAGTATCTCAAATATTTTTTCATTGTAGGTACATCATTCTTTGCAAAGAGCCAAGTTTCACTTTCATGTACATAGGTGCTATAATTTTTTACAGTATTGAACTCCATTAGCCATCTATTACAAAATTCTTACAGTTCACAACAGATCCTGGCTCAATTCATAATTACTTTTAGGCTTTAGGATTGGGATTTTAAACCAGAGGATTATTTGAATTAAGGCTTTTAACAGCCACGTGAACAATTTTAAAGCAATAAAACATTCAATTATTGCTCAAGTGCTACACTCAAAATTAATCATTTTATCTCAGAGCAAATATTATAACATTTTCTTTCAGCTTTTGTCTACAAAGACTGCATTGAAAAGTTATGCTGACTTCCATTTGGTCTATTTGTCCACCACTAAAACCTTCTTCACTAAGGACTCCTTAACACTCCTAAGCAGCTTTAGAGGAGGAACCTACAATAATGTATTGGCAGATACCATTCTGAAGGTGATTGACACTAGTGTATAGTCTATATAAATAATATTTTTCCCCTCTTGTTATAAAAGCACAATACTCTTCGGTTTACTATGATGAAAGTTCTATTAAGTTTAAAATAATTTTAAATACAGCAAAATTAATCTAGAGTGTTAAGGTATCCTAAAAACGTATTATTGTATGCTTTTATGGATTATGGTATTTGGTATTTGAGCTAGCAAGTATATTTTGGAAGTGTGGCAGTATAATGAAATATTTGTTGTAACTACACCTAAATATCAGGGTTTGCATACTGCGAAGTCTACTTTATGCCATTATTTTGCTTGCTTACACTGCTTACAGAGTCCAACTAGAAGTTTCTGGGATGCTCACAAGCAGGAGGGTAAGATATACGCTTCTCTTACCACTGTTTTCCTGACATTAGTATTGGATGCATGCTATTCCCAGCTGGGAGGTAATCTGTTTTCAAGACAAAGAGTTCTATTTGCCATACTTTTTTCTAAGACTCTTTTAAAGGCATCACATCTTGTGGTACTGTATTCCATAGTTCAATTATGCATTATTCATATACAAATACCATAGTCCTCGACTTAAACAATTGAGCCCAAAATTTCTGTTGCTAAATGTAACATTTAAATGAGTTTTTCCTCATTTTATGACTTATCTTGCCACAGTTAAATGAATTACCGCAGATGTTAAGTTAATAACACAGTTAAATGAATCGGGTTTCCCCTTGATACTGCCTGTCAGAATTTTGCCAAAAGATAACATGACCCTGGGACACTGCAATTGTCATAAATATGAGTCAATTGCCAAGCCTCTGAATTTTGATCAGATGACCATGGAGATGCTGGAGATGGTTGTAAGTGTGAAAAATTATTGTAAGTCACTTTTTTCAGTGCCATTTTAACTCTGAACTGTCACTAAATGAACTGCTATAACTCAAGGACTACCAGTATTCCCTTAAAATTCTATGGAGCTTTCAGTTTGAATAAAATAGATATGATCAGGTGCACATTAAATTTACGTTACCATGCTCCCAAAACCAAGGCAAAGAAATGTTATACAAGAGTTCTTGTTCAGTTCTTGTTCATGGTTATGATGGTGATGAAAAAATAATTTTATGACATCCCAGTTAAACAAAATATAGAACTGAGTGAAAGAATGGGGATTCAAATAGCAAAATAGATTAAATACTTGGGGATTTGGCTGATGACAAGATGCATCACACTTACGAGAATATAATTATGATAAATTACTACAACAGATAAAATTAGATCTTGAAAAGTGGAAAAACTTGCAACTCTCATTATTAGGAAGAATTTCAGTAATAAAAATGAATATCCTGCTGAAGCTATTGTTCCTGTTCCAGACGATCCGGATTCATCTAAACAAAACCTATTTTAGTGAATTAGACAGAGCCATCCAAAAGTTTATTTGGCAAGGAAAGAAATCCAGAATAAAAATAAAAATGCTCAAAGAAGCTAAGGAGAGAGGGGGTTTTGGACTACCAGACTGGGAGTTGTACCACCAAGCTGTGTCGATCGTATGGTTAAAAGAATGGATAGCCCTAAGGAGCAAAAGGACACTCACAATCGAGGGCCACGACTTACAGCTTGGGTGGGATGCCTTCCTATGGGACAGGAAGAATAACTCCCAGGGTTATTTTCGAAGGCACCTCCTCAGGAAAGCTCTTCTTGAGGCCTGGGAGAAGCTTAAAGGACGATACTATCTTAAAACACCTTGCTGGATCTCCCTAATGGAGGCTTTGATTTACACAAATGTCTTGGACGCAGGCAAAAAGCCAATGTATAAAGAAATATTGAATGAGAGGGGGGAATTAAAATCAACAGAATTGAAGAACCAGGGATTAGATTTGGATTGGTCGTCACATGCACAGATTAAGACGAAGTATAAAAAAGATGGGGGGACAGACGTCATATTTAGGGAATAGCAAGAATTAGATAAGATTATATTGGAAGGAAACGAAAAATTGATTAAAAGATTATATAGTTTCCTATTAAATTTAAAAATGGAAGATGAATTGGTGAAAGACAGCATGATTGCCTGGGCAAGAAACTTTGGCTACTCAATAGAACTGGACAAGTGGCAGACAATCTAGGACAGAGACCTCAAGTTGATGATGGCCTCTGCATACAAAAAGAACAAATACAAAATGGTTTATAGATGGCACCTCCCACCATCAAGATTAGCAAAAATGTTTCTGAAACTTCCCTCCAACTCCTGGAAATGTAATGGCCCGAACGGTTCCTATTACCACATGTGGTAGCAATGTCCCTTGGTGCGGAAATATTGGATGACGACCAGAAGAACATGGATACAGGAGATAATAGGCAGCAAATTAGATACGAAACCAGAAATTTTTCTATTACCGGTAGGAATATTGGCAGAAAGGATTAAAAAACAGAAATTATATCCCAACAGCAGATTGGGATATAATCTGCATATCCCAACAGCAGCAAGATTAGTACTGGCACAAGAGTGGAAGAAAAGCACTATACCAACGGAAGAAAGGCCGATTAAAAAAATTAAAAAAAAATAATAATTTTGGAGTGCACTGAACTGGTTAAATTAACAATAATGTTAAAGAATAAAGGGGAAACAGACTATTACAAATGTTGGGAAGCTTGGCAGGAGTGGTTGAATAGGAAACAAACTAGAGAAGGGAATAAGTAGACATGTACTATAGGTAGAATTATGGAAACAGGTGATATGGGATTAGGGAACGATTATAGTAATTATTATGTTTTGGATAATCTGTACACTTTTGCCACATATTCTAAAAGAAGTTTATTTAAATTTGTATGTATTTTTTAATCTGTATCTATAAAAGAGAGGTATTTGTTTGTATGAGCTCTATACAAACTTGCAGTTCTGCACCAAACTACCTCAAACTTGGCGGATAGGTAGAAAAGCGTAGTAAGAAAAGCACTGTCGGGGTCTCCAAAGGGTAGGTGCACTTTTTGACCCCTTTTTGGGGGCACAAAGAGGGCACTCTTCAGTAACCAGCAGCAACTCTCTACTGAGCATATGCAGTTTTCCCTCTCTCTACTGAGCACATGCAGTTTTCAAACTGACTGAGGCACCATATTCAAACCTCTGAGGCGCCATTTTTTTATACATATAAATTCCAGACTTGCCCCAGCGGTGATGGGCCCAAGACACATGGAGCAGCCCACCCCACCAAGTAAGGTCAACTATGATGTTGGAGGGGGCACGGGGGCTTAAGAAGGCCCACAAACGGCTGCGGCCTACTGCTCCTGTCAAGCCCCAGCTGCCTTTCCTCAGAGCCCGGCCTGCCCTTGGCCCAGAGACAGCTTTGGTGGAGCAGAGATGAGGGAGGGGGTGCCAGGGGCTTAAGAAGGCGTGCAAAGGCTGCGGCACAACTATACTTCTTAAAAAAAAAACGAGCAAGGCCAGGCAATCAGCTAGTGTGTTAATAAAGTTTTATATTAAAAAACAATAATTTTATGAACAATCTTTGCATTTATGACCTTCGCAGATCGATAAAATAAAGCTGAAAAGAAGTCATAGGCACAGTTGCTATTTCACTTAGTGAAAGCTTGGCTTAAAACTTCATTGCTAGTCCAATTATAATAATTAACATGGACTACTTGTAGAGCACTGCAAGTATATCACAAAGCACGAACGGACATGAAAATATTAAAGGGAAGCTGGTGTTTCTTGGAATGTAACTCAACATGTCTAAGAAAATAAAGTAGTATCAATGCTACAGTAATTTCCAAAAGCGATATTCTGTAAAAGTTATAATCAATTATTTCTGCATTAGAGAATCTGTTTGTATGACATTCAATAAGAATTTTTTTTCATTACCCATTTAATTTTATGCAAGATTTCCCCCCACAGACGAATTTAATTTTAGCTAATTACTTTTATGCCATTTTATTATCTTGAGCTAACTTCTTACATTTTTCTTTCACTGGTTCCTTTCAAACTTGAGGCAAGTAGGAGCAAATTAGCCGAGCTTACAAAATGTGCAGCTTCTACCGAAGACTCACGTCATGATGTTAAACTACTGTAGAAAATTATGGCTTCCGTTAGGGAGCTCAGAGCTATAAATCCACAGGAAACCACGCCAGTGTTTTCCAGATCGGAGGAAGGAAAAAGAAGAAAAACGGGAGGAAAATTATCTCATCTTAAATATTAAAGGACCTATGTCTGGGGGGGAAAACCAGGCGTATATTTTCAAGGGGAAAAAATATTCGTCACATGTAGATTATTAATTTAAAGGCAATTCCCGCGCTTGTATTTCTCCGCATAAACCTTCCATCACAATATTTAAAACCAGGTGGCCTACCCAGCTGAGCAAGAAAGCAGCAAACACATGGCCGAGAAACTGTAGAGCAGGAAGCAAAAGGGACCGCCCCAAGAAGTGGAAACCAAGCCTCTCTCCTCCCACCCGCATGGGGCAACCTGGGCGAGAGTCAGACTTCCCCCGTCTTCTCCGCTTCTAAGGTCCGGAATGGACTCTACGGCCGCTCCTTTAAAATGGTGCCCGGACTAGGACCGGACTGCCTCCACCCGCTCCACCGTTTACTAGCCGGGTCGGGCACACGCATGGGGGAGCGGGGTAGTGGGGGGGATGAGCGGCCGGCCTCCCTCCCACCGGTCGTCGTCGTTATCGTCTTCCCCTCCTCCTCCAGCCGGCCAGCCTGACTAACCTGCCGCGAAAGCAAAGCAAAAAAGCGGAAAAAAGGCCGCCGCCAGCACAGCCCCTGCCCTGACTCCCCTTCCTGCAGTCTCCCTCACTCTCTCACCTGGTCCGGCCTCCGCGTCTCCTCACGCCCGAAACACCAGCAAGCCAGGCGGATCCTCTCACAGACTCTCTCAGGGCTGCGCCGCCCCGAATAAGGCCGCCTCCCATTGGCTAACGACGAGGCACCCCTCCCTCCGCAGTAAAAGCCACCTCGATTGGTGCAAGGTTAGCAGCGGTCGCCGCTCCACACGCGGGACATGTTGACTTTCCGGCAGACAGCGGATTAGCCAATTGCTGCGTCGGGAAAGTGGGAGGGAGGCAAGGGAGGGAGCGAGGGAGAAGCGGAGAGGCTAGCGGGGTAGCGGCAGCTCAGGCGGGAGAGGGAAGCGCGCGCGCAACCCGCGCGGTAGTTTGTTAAAGGTACAGCGTCTTTTTAAAAGATACCGGCCGTCAGCCGTGTCTTTGGGAAAGCGAGGTTTTGTCGCTCTGGAGCTCAGCCGATAACTTTGTTTTGGGGCTTTTATTTGTGATGAGCACCTCAAAAGTCAGCCAGAAACATCCTACCACTACACAGGAATGTTAAACAGATAAACGTCAAGCACCGTGTCTGCGGGGAGGGATAACGGCTCTCGATCTCTTCCAAAGGGCCCACTGGAAACGGCTATTATTGAGAAAGAAGAAACCTTGTTTATATGCTAGGCTAGGGTTTATAGCTGCCGTGGCAGAGGTCCCGCCTTTCCCTTCAGAGTGTTACCAAACAAAATAATAATAGTCACCAGTCTGATACTCTCCAGATCTCTCCAGACGAGCTGGCTGAAGATGTTGGTGATTATAAAAGGGAGCTGGGAAAAGCTATTCGACAGAAACCTCACAGGCGATAAAATATACTGTGTCCCGTCCAGCAGGGGAAAAGTAATTCTGTTGAAACAGGTTTTGAGTGGCCGTCGTTTGCATAAATAAGAGGACTACAAGGGGATTGCTGTATTCTTTTTCTGGACCTGGATGAAGGGGTATATGCCGGAATTCCTGTCACCAATTATACCATAAATGAAGCTGAAGCTGTCACTTTAGATTTCTGACGGTGGTATTGTTGTGCTGTTTTTGTTTAGGAAAAGAATGGCCACTCGCCTTTCCCATATAATATCTAAGCCACAACCCTGCGTGCGTTAACTCTGAGGTAAACCTTCTCAGGAGAGTCAGTTTGGTGCAGTAATTAAGGTATCAGACTAGAAACCCCGAGGAGGTCGTGAGTTTTAGACCTGTCTTAGGCACAAAGCAGCTGGGTCTCCTTGGGCTAGTCATTCTTTCTCAGCCCTAGGAAGGAGGCAATAACAAACCACCTCTGAGGTATCATATTTTTTTTTCCTCAGAAAGAAACAAATATCTTGCTCTTCTCTGCTGTAAAATAGAAAGTTGGACAAAGAATGATAAACATGACTAGAACTCCCAATTTACACAGCAGTCAATACAGCATTTTTGTGGATGCTATGGAAAAAAGGACAAAACCAATCTCTATTATGTTTCTATGGGTTCCTCGTTATAAACATAATTTGCCTAAAGTAAAAACAAAAACCCTTCAACAATGCAAAAGTATCCCTATAATACAGTATTTACTTTGTTCAATTCCTGTTTTACCAGCCTACAAACCAGTGTTTAGGAAGTACACATATTTTTAAAAATAAAATACCCTCCAAATTGTTTTTGCTCACCTGTATGATCCACATGCATTGTTGTTTTTTATTAATGAAGCAGGGCAACCATGTATCCTTTCCTAACTGCTTGAGATGTGCTAGCTTGCTTCTTCATAAGGCATGCAGCTCTGTGACATAGTCAGAAATTAACATTACTATGGCTGCTGATGTCACAAACCAGGTGCTGACTGGAGAATAAGTTATAATTATATCCATATATGTTGCAAGCAGAAGATTTAGGAAGAGTCTATCCTAAAGAGACGTGAGGAAGATATATGGGAGGGAAATCAATTTTGCATTAAAAACAAAATTCCAAAGTGATCCCCAATGCACAGGAAATACTTCCTTAGTGTTATTGAATAGTGGATAAATTTAGTTCACTATTCAGAACTTTTTCCCTTTCATTTTAATAATACCTTCCTTTCTTTACATGTTGATTCTCAACTAGCTCCATTTTCTATAAAGGATCTGCCTCTTTTAGCAATAGCAGTAAGATTTATATACAGCTTATCAGTGCTTATACAGTTCTCCCTAAGCCAGGGGTCTGCAACCTGCGGCTCTGGAGCCACATGCGGCTCTTCCGGCCCTCTGCTGCGGCTCCTTGATGGCTGATCCCACCACTGGCTGGCCCCTCCCCTCCCTTCCCCGTCACTCCTCGCTTGGCCTGAGAAGGTAAGGGGTGATGGCAGGGGATAGACACTCACTCCATATTCCAGAGCAGGAGGTGACTG
>JANHGC010001185.1:143497-156530 GCA_027560395.1 Boaedon fuliginosus
AAGCCGCCTAGAGTTCCCCCTAACAGGGGAAATGAGGCGGGGTATAAATTTAATAAAATAAATAAATAAATAAATTTCTTGTTCAGTCGTTAAGTCATGTCCAATTCTTTGCGATCCCCATGGACCACAGCATGCTAGGCCCCCCCTTTGCGCCACTGTATCCAGAAAGCTGCCCAAATCCATGTTCATTGCATTGATGACAGTATCTACCATTTCATCACCTCTGCTATTATCCCCTTCTCCTTTTGCCTTCAATCTTTCCCAACATTGGAGTCTTTTCCAATGAGTCGTCTCTTCTCAATTGGTGCCCAAACTACGTGAGCTTCGGCTTCAGTACCTGTCCTTCCAAACAACAGCCAGGGTTTATTTCCTTTAAGAGCTCTAGCCATATGGATATTCTTACACATCATCTCATAGATATGCACTTTCCAGGTATAAAGCTGCTACTTACTGGGAAAGAAGATCAGCATGGTAGTAATAATCAGAAAGTTTGTTGAGGAAGGAGCGTGGCTCTAGGATAAATGTGGGCAAAACCACCCGGGACAAATCCATGCCTGGCCGTAGCTGCTTCAGAAGAATCCACATCAAACTCTTATTTTCGTCAGACACAGTTTCGGTTTGAGAGCATTCACCTGTCTGTTGAGGAAAATCTTTAGGTAAGACTGAAGCTTTGTTAAAGGGAAGAAATTAAAAGAGACAATTTGGCATCATAGTTGAATATGTTCCCCCCTGCTCTCCTATCATTGCTAAATAAGAATTCCTCAAACTGGAAGAGTCAGCATCCTTGGAAAATGCCTCCCATATTATGACATCAGCTCATAATATAATGTTATCCTTTGTTTATGTGAATTCTTGAATATTCTGCTAAAATTTCAATTCATAGAACCGCAATCTTGTCTGGGCAGGTTTGCTATGAGAATCCAGAAATTGATTCTGAGTAGCTGAACATATAGCGGTAGTCCTTGACTTATGACAATGCACCCCGAATTTTGGTCATAAGTTGTTGTGATTGAGGCCTGCAATCAAGCTTAATTTTATGACTGTTTTTATGAATCATCACAGTCAATTAAAACATTTTGTTTTTAAGCGAACCATGGAATAAATAAGTGAATCCAAAATATCCAATGGGTATTTTTTTGCCATTTTCTGCCACAAACTGACAAAAAAACTTTGCAAATTGTGGTGACATGACCATGGAATGGTGTAACCAGTTGTAAATGGCAGTTGGTTGCCAAATGCCCAAAATGCAATCATGTGATGGGGAAGCAGTAGGAGTCATAACTTTGAGGATGGGCCCTAGGTAGTTCTTTTGAAGACCATCATTATAACTATGAATATTTGTTAAGTGACCGCTCTTAAGTTGACAACTATCTATAACCTAGAATAAGTTATGCCAATCCAAGCAACCCTCACTTAGGGTGCTTTTTTAAACACCAGCCATAAAACTCAACAGAAAAACAAACATTATTGAGGACAGAATCCAACATTTGTAATACAAGTGAGTTTTTAGAGCAAGAAGATTTGCTAGAAACTGTAACTGAGCAATTTGTTTTATTCACAAAGTGCTACAAACTTAGCTCTGACAACATGGTGGTTATAGTCAAAGCCCTTGCTGTAGAAAACTTCCAAGACATGTGTCCCAGTCTTCCCTAATCTTGCGCCTTCCATAGAGCTGGATTTCAGCCAGGTGTTCTTACGAACTGCTAGGGATCAGGTTGTAGAAGGCAGTTCTTTCTTCTTTTACTTTTTTTTTTTTTCAAAAGAAGGTGAAGTTTGAAGTTTGGATCCAAGCCAAAGAATCATAAAGCTTCAAGCAGCCAGCCTGACTGGAACAAGCCTGCACATCTCTCGCACCTATTTTTTTTTAATGTATTTTTATTTTTTATAAGACATAAAACAACTTTTATCAAAAGTACGCATCCTCCGGTTTACAAAATATTGTGCTTCCATTGCATACAAATTTCCCATACATTTTCTTCCATCATCATATTTTCATTACATTCAAGCTCTCGCACCAATATTGATCTGCAAAGTGCTGCTCCTTGAGCAAGTTCACTGCAGGTATTTAACCACCCTGCCACGCGCCAAACAGCAGAACTCAGTTTGATAAAAAGGAAACATGTCTGTAGTGAGGCACGAAACCTTTCTTTCTCTTATTGATTTTGATTATTTACCATCCATCTTGATCCGCCAAAGATAATGGGAATTTCAGACACAGATGCCTGTAACATTGCTATAAACTATGATGCAAACTGATAGCTGCCAGCAGTTACACCAACTGCATTTGCATTTTTATTGAGGCATATATTTTGGTATTCCATACCAACACACATGCACATTTAAATGGAGTGTAAAATCAAGTCCTATTTGTACAAAAAAAGACTTGAACATAAATATGTGCCTATTTTTTTCCAACTGTAATATGTCATTACTCCATCAATTTGACTGAATTGTTATCACCTTGGGTACTCTGTATATGAGTGATAAGGAAGTCAACTAGCTTATTAAAATATCAGAAGCTTAAACTAGTAGAGGAAGGCATACATTTATTTATATATTTTAATATTCTTCAATGAATTCTTCTTAAAACTTTATTCAGGCTATAAGCAATTGCCATGGATATATATCTAAAAATTTTAGATTTTTAAGAAAACTGGGATTATATTTTCTCAAAGGAGGTGAAAGAGTACAAGTAGTTCTCAACTTACAACCATTCATTTAGTGACCATTCAAAAGTTACAACAGCACTGAAAAAAGTGACATGATCATTGCAGTATCTCCATGGTCATGTGATCAAAATTCGTATGCTTGGCAACTGGCATGCATTTGTGACGGTTGCAGTGCCCAGATCACCTTTTGCAGTCCTCTGACAAGCAGTCAATAGGAAGCCAGATTCACTTAATAATCGTGTTACTAACGTAACAATTGCAATGAATTGCTTAACAATTCTAGCAAGAAAGTCATAAAATAGGGCAAAACTCACTTAACAACTGTTTTGCTTAGCAACAGAAATGTTGGCCTCAACTGTGGTTTTAAGTCAAGGACTACCTATAGCTTCCCTGGTTTTTTTCCATCAGTGTCTGGGGAAATAAATTGATGTTAATTAGTCTATGTTCCCTGTGAACATTCACTGCCTCGTGCTGTTCTCCAAGATGCACATCCCACTTTTTCTCCAAGTGGAGTCCCATTCTCTCTCCAAACCAGCATCTAAATTTATCTATTTGGAGAAGGAGTGGCATCTGCTGTTCTTTAAGCCAGTGTCCTATTCCTTGGTTGAGTGAGAGTGTGCAGATTGCCAACGAGGCATGGTGTGAGTGAAGATGGGCTGAGTGAGGGTACACTGGTGGGGGAGCCTTATCCCCATTGACTCTGCTTGTTTGAATTCACAGGGAAGGTTGGAAATCGCAATCACACAACTGTGGGATGCTGCAACTGTGGGATGCTGCAACTGTGGGATGCTCGCAAGTGTAAGTCATTTCTGACCAGATCATGATCGTGTGGCTGCAGGGTGCTGGGATGGCCAGAACTTTGAGAAATGGCCATAACCACCACTCATTCAGCACCATCATAACTTTGAACAATAGCTGAATGAGAGGTCACTAACTGAGGATTGCCTGCAATATAGAACAATTTTCTGTTGCAAAAGAATGAATTAATGGCAAACACAAGGCAAACGATGTGAGTAGATAAATTAAATGAGTAATTACCTCTCCAAATTCTTCATAGTTCTGTTCTAGGTAGGTCGTCCCTTTCTTTTCCTGAGACAATTCCGCATGGATTTCAGACTGATCACTCTCACTCTCATTTGTCTTCCGACTGTTCTCATGCAACTCACTTTCAGACTCTTCTAGGTTGTCTCGCTCAGATTTGTCTGAAAAAGCATCGTTCTCCAAGTGATGGTTTTCCAGAGCTGAGTCATTAAGACTGAAACAAATAGATGGTTAAACTGTTTTAGTTTCAAAACATTTAGAACATCTGAAAATAGAAGGTTTATTCGGTCAAGAAGTGGGGCTGAGCATCTCAGCAGGTATTTTCCAGAGAAAAAATCTGGCTAAGGATACCTTATGTTTTGGTTAACAGTCAACACCACAAAGTCATTCCCCCCATCCCACCCCTCCTAGACATTAGTCCTTAACCAAAGCTAGAAGCGGAACTTTGATCACTAAGCAAGATGGATGTTATGTGAGTTTTGGCCCGTTTTATGACCTATTTTCTGTGGTTGTTAAGTAAATCACTACAGTTGTTTTGCAAATCTGGCTTCTCCCATTGACTTTGCCTGTTGGACGTTGGCTGGGAACGCCACAAATGGCGATCACTTGAGCCCTAAGACCCTGCAACCATCATAAATATGTGATCTAATCAAAAGACCAGGGTCCAAAGCCACTCTCATTTGAGAATCTGGGCCATAAGTGAAATTTAGTGAATGGTGGCACATGGAAATAAGGAAGACATCATGAAACAAAACAGAACAAGGACCACTTGTGAATGTGAAGCTAAACATAAAGCTTTCTTTTAGCAACCACCTATATCTGATCCTTCTTTACTTCATTGCCATCTCCCTCTTGCTGGACTAGCCCTGCTCTGTATTCAAGCTTGATCTAACCATTCGATATCAATATCCAAGCATAAAGAACAGAACATTGTGAATGCTGGTTACCCCATTATTTAACTCCACTGTTTGCTAAGCAAAGCCACAAACGAAAAATGAACAAAAGATTAATCACTCCTGAAAACGCGCAATTGCTTTCATAAAAGCCTCCTCAGAGTCTGAAAGGCTTTGCTATGAAGGTTTACAGTCACACACACTGATCAAATATAGTGATTTCTGACTTTAAGCCAAGCTATATATTTACAATAGTTCAATAGGCCTACATCTATTTATATTAGCTGAGTTGGCCTTTACTTTTGATACATCTCAGACAAGAATTACAGTGGATAATGGCTTTGCGTATTTATAGATGGGCACTCCTAACATTTTCCAGCCAAAAATTATTGCATCTTTCTTTCTTAATGGATTTTCTCTGGTCAGAAAAAGAAATAATGGTGGGAAACTTTATATCTAACTCTTCCTCCTTACCTAACATAAAATCCCATGAATAACACAGACTATATGCACATGAAAACATTGACTAGGAGCAGTTTAGAATCTGTTCTTTTTTAAAAAATAATAATGTATTTCAATAATAAAAATCTAGTATAGTAAGTTTATCTTTATGTCAAGACCATACAAACTACCATACAAACTTAAGGAAAGGTTGAATATTTATGGGTATGTCAGTCAAGGTCATAGACAAATTTACTGCTTTCTGGACATGAAATCAAGATTTTTTAAAAATTCCTACACTTTTAACTTTTTTAGAGAACATATTTTTCATAATGATACTGTACAAAGCAAGGATACACGGAGAAAATAATAGAGAAGGAATACTAATTTCAACCTGCAGGATATGATAGGCTTGATTTTTTTAAAATCACATACGGTATGTATATAATTTAAGATAATATGCCAAATCTTTGCCTCTCAGCTTTTCATAACACGTAGGAAGATAACACCTGAGGTTCTCATTCTTTAGATCAGGGGTGTCAAACTGGTGGCCCGCAGGCTGAATGCCTCAAGCGCAGATCCTGCCCAGCCCAGCTCCGTGAAGGAGAAAAACATCGCAAAACATCACATGACGGCAACGTGATGCCACGAGTTTGACACCCGTGCTCTAGATGGAATTGATTCCCACATGGGTTACATGAAAATCCAAGGTAAATCTGCATGCTATGCTGAGTAGCAAATCTACATAGATACAGAGGACATATTTCAAGTCTGCTTTTCTAAGTTGGCAGAACAACTTCTGAAATCCAATCCTACTTTATTTGTCTCCAGGACTATTGACAGGTTTCATAACCAATATTAAGAGCAGAACTGAGTACTTCTTGGCTCTTAATCCAAGCTATTAGAAGGAAAAGTGCTTGCCATTTCCTTCAACATGATATATTTACGTTTCTTTTATCTGCAAAAAATGGTTGATGACTGGTTCTTTAGGCTCAGAGAAATCTTTGCATCTCACAAGAAAGAAAAACTGCTATAATTGGAATAGAACGACAGAGAAAAAATAAAATCTTTATCCAGATCCTCCTTAATTATTATAGCTATACAATGTTGCCAGAATTTGAAGGAAGCATCTCTCAGAATATGAACACAACACAGAATATATAGGCACACCCCCTATTTCAAAAGGCTGTCTCCATGGCAATCTATTGACCATCTATTTTAGAACTTCCACCTGCTTTGAAATAAGGAGCTGGTGACTGCCTAATGGTCAGATAGACATTAACAACCAAAAATTTCACTAAACTAAAACAGATGAATCCCCCAAAGCAAGTGTGCAGTCTATATGGGTAACCATATAATAGGAGTGGGGAATGATCTAGCTTCTAGCACCTTATGATAGATTATGAAATAAGATAATTTAGAATCATAAAATAGATGTAGTAAGACATAATCCAAAGTATGAAAATAAAATGTTGTGGAAAGAATCCCTTTATCAGCAGGAATCTTATCAATAAGAAACTTTCATTATTAAGGAAATATCCAAACTATTTGGACTGGACGCTATATGTGTGCAGTGATAACAAGCAGAGAAGGGGGTGCATTAATGTCCATTTTTCACTCAAAACAGTCTTAACTGAGAGAAAGTAATCAGCCAGCACAGAAGCGCAATAAACACTGAGGAGCAAAACGACTGACTGATTCTTTAAATCATCATGTCTGCGACTCTTCCCTTCAAGGCTAGTTTAAATAATCTGAAAAAGCATTAAGTGTAATTAAGTGACCTAATAATGAGATCATGTCAGCTTAATTACCAGTAGCTTACTTTCTTAAGGAGACGTTATTTAACTGGAGGATTTATCCCAGCCATGATACCTTAACCGATATATCTAGAATGGTTAGATATTCTGGAAGATCAGCTACCTGAACATTCACTTTCTGGATTATATTGTGAAGGTTTATTTCAATGCTGCAGGTGCATAGTTAGATCAGACCAAAGAGGATAGCATCCAAAGTGGCCAAGCAAGTTACTTCAGAGAATCCAGAAAAAGGAGACAAAAGCAAAAGTAATTCTTTACTGCCATTCCTCAGTTACTGAGATTTGGAAGAAAGCCGCTTTTGAATGTAGTGCTATTTTAGATTGAAAGCCTTAGTCTCTCCCGATATATTCCTGAAATGTTTTTATAGCCATCTAAATGAGATCTGGGCATTCTATGGCCCACGAGCCACAACTGGCCCTTTGGTTATTTTTGTGTGGCCTGCAGCAATGGCCACGGTGGTGGTGGCTCCAGTGACAAAAGCAGCCCTATTAGTTTGGCCCTCCACAAAAGTCCCAGTTTTCTGTGTGGCCATGTGGGAAAAATAATTGTCTGATCTAAACCAATGGCCAATCCTTGCTAGCATGGGCAATGCAGACCTGGGAAATGGTGGATGGATACATAATCCAGAACTGATTCCAAAGCAGCAAGTGGATGGTACGTTCTAACATTTATTACAGAAAATATAATACAAAAAATATAACAAAGTGTATTGTTTAGATGATGTTTCATTCAAATTCTAGTGCTAGAAGCAATTAGTGAAAAAAACTAAACGGATTCCATCTAAGGTTACAAATATATGCATTCTTTGCTAGAAGTGTCATCTTTGAGTATCGTTGCATAACGTTTTGGTGCAACTTGCTGAACATTTTCCAAAAGAAAATTCTGGAAATTTATAATATGGAGAAACAGTGATGCAGCTGACTTCCCTGCCCCAAGTCTATTCTATTTATCCTTTCATTTTTATTTTTCATAAGGAAAAAAACCACTCTACTACCAGTATAGTCTGACCAATTAGATAAGCTATAACAGTGGATTAATGAAGAACCCCCCCCCCCCCACTTCCATGTAGGAAGCATTTCCAACATCAGAATATACACAGTTGAAAGAAGCTCATTCTTACTGGAAAAGTTCCTGATCTGAGACTGTCGCTGTGTGGAGCAAGCTGTACAGCCCAGCGTGTGAAGAATCATTTGAGCAATTCAAATCTCCATCCTTCGCTTGCTTTGAAGCACTTAGCCTAAAGAGGCTGGAGCAGCGCAAGGCCAATTCCAGGGCATCTAACCAGCATCGACCTATGAAACAGAAGCAAAGCACTCAAAGTAGGCAATGCACCACAAATGACTGTTTCCAATTTCACACTGGCAACATTGAACCAATGAAAATTTAGCCTACGTTTTTTCCTTTAAAGAAAATGTAATGAATAACACTCTATCAACAAAGAATAAAAATGAAGGTCAAACATAATTTTCCACCAGTGAACACCGAGACCAAATATTCAATTCACACTTTACCAAAACCAAGAGTTAAAAAGGAAGGGTATGGGCAGAGAGAAAAAGATGTCAAATCAGTTTTGTTAAATAAAAGTGCCAGGCTTTGTTTAGACTCCATCAAAATTCCTAAACTTGTTGTGAGTCATAAAAGAAGCCTAAAAAAAAAAATCTAGCAATTAATGGCAAAAGTATAATGATCTGGATATACTTAGCTAACTATGTTATCGGTAGCTAAAAGCCAAACCTTTAAGAAATTCTAGATTTACCTCCAGAAGAAGAGAGTAGATGCTTTTTAAAGAAATGTAACAAAAATGAAAAATGAAAAATGTACATATGACGTGAAGAAAAATGTGTTAAGTAGAAAGTTGGCATTTAAACGTGACTATTTCTATTTCCAAACTGGCACATTTGGCATATGTGTAAAATCTGAAAATATCCAGAATTAGTACTCAAATTATATAGGAGACATCCATCAGGCTTAATGTTGCTGGTGCATTATAAAGAAAAATTGACACTCTCTCCTGGTAATGGATTCTTACCAAAGCTTTCATGATATATCTAATACTTAGAAGCACATTGAACTTGGAAGGTGTGGATAGAATCAAAATCCAACAAAAATGAAGCTCCTAAGGAATAAGTTTCCAATGCAGCAGCTGGATAAAAGAAGGTACAGAGATTGCCAATTACCTGGCTCAGTAGTATAAATTAGGCCAAAGCAGGAAAAAAACCAACACAAAAAGCAGAGGCTGACACAATCAGTGACCAGTTTCAACCTCACGAGGATTAAGCAGCATGGAGGACAGAGCAGGAAGGAACATTTAAGTTCAAGTCTCTCAAGACAATATAAGGCTGCCTATCTTGTCCTGCTGCTGCTACAGTCTTGCCCAATATCTTGGTGTCCCAGGTCTGATTCAAAGCAGGGTTGAGTTGAGAAAAGGTAGCTTATATGCAGCAGTACCATCTTATCTCCTATAGATGGAGCTGTATCTCTAGTATAACAATAGCTGTACTACTGTAAGATTATTTATTGATTTGATCTGATTTGGTTATAATTTCTATTGTCCAAAAACAGCACCTTTCAACTGTTCATGATCATTATTCTGGCACAAACTTACATTGAAAGTAGTCCAGTATTCACTAAACATTGCTAGCTTTTAAACATCATTTGAGACTCCTTGGTAGGAAAATCACTGCTCAGTATTTGGATCTATTATTAAAAGTATCAATATTTTAACTTTAGAAATGGAATTTCCTGCAATTGAGTAAGGCGAATTCATGTTTTAACAGGACACTATTTTCATTATTCTTACTGAAGAATTGTATCCTGCTTGTTTTATGTGTACAAATTTGTGTATATTTTGAAACACTGTACATAAAGACATTAATACTTAAATAGGCTAATTGAATAGTTGGCCTTCTGAGAATTTTAGGCAAAATTCTTTTATTTATAATAGTAAGAGTAACTGTGGTATCTATGCTTTTTTCTAAGAATCTCTACTTGAGGCTGAAAAATACAATACAACTCTATCTGTAATGCCTTTTTGCCTCACATACATACAAACAGTACAAATGGACGGCAACCAATATACAAAATTGGCCTCTGTTAATCTGGTGAAATGTAACATGTAATTATTTAATGCAACTGTTAAAACACAAGTGAATCTACGATCCAGTCTCTTAAAAATAAAGAAGACTCAAGCTTACAGAACATGGGTTAATTGTAGGCTACAGCTGAAAAAAGAGAACATTTGTTATGGTTCCTGCAAAGCCAAGTAATTTCTATTTGTTGAAATGGAAAAACTAATACCTCTACTTTTTCTCTGGAACATCAAACACAATTTCTGGATCTTTTAGAAATACTGTATACTCTGTTCTATTGAGATCTATTTCTGCCTTATCACATGTATCCAATTGTCTGATAAATGGGTAATAAATATTATAGTAAATATCCATTTATCAAAATACCATTTTCTTATATTTGCTATTAAGAAGAATCCTCCAGAAACAGGAGATGATGATGATCTGATAATGATTTATTGAGTTTTTCTTGCACACCCAACATAAACAAAAGCCTACTTAATATTCAGTATATCTCCTGGTGATGTCTCCGTAGTTTTCTTGATAACATTTATTGGAAATGGATTGTTGTTGTCTTCTTCTAGGATACAGTAGCCTTACTCTAGTGGAGACTTGGTCATGATGGGCCACACTAGTTGCAGCTGAGAATTATAATTCACAATCTCTCAGAATTACTGGTTACCCATCCCTATAGAATGGATTGCATAATACTGAATTTACCTTTTCTGGACATGGTACAGACTATAGACCAAAACCAGTACCTGAGTACAGAGAGAGAGAGAGAGAGAGAGAGAGAGAGAGAGACAGACAGACAGGCAAAGACGGAGACAGAGACAGACAGACAGAAAATGTGTGTGTGTGTGTGTGATGCCATACATGTATTCTGTATTTATCAGCCATTCTATTTATCAGCAATTCTATTTATAGAATTTAATGGCTGAAGACAATACAGTTTTAGATCCACAATTTTGCCCTCACAATTCTTTCTCCAATGCAGTTTTCACGGTGATTTAAGAGACCCATGGCAACTGGATCCAAAACTTTGCTGAATCATAAAAGCAAACTGAGGCTGCAAGCATATGTCCATGACTGCTTTCTTGAGAGTAATTTCTACTGAGAATCAATTTGGAATAAAATGGATAGGATTATGCTATAAGTTGGTCTTAACCTATTCTCTCTTACCCATTTAACATATCTCACATCTTGAATGGACAATGTCATCATGTAATTCCATGATCTGGCATCATCTGTCAAGAAATGCAGTAACAACAAGCCATATGAGACATGGCAAGAAATGCTCATGGGATAAAGAGAGTTGATGGCTTAGAGAGAGGCAGCAAACCTTTGGCAACTCTGTGGTTTTTAAAAAGTGAATTGTTAGGCTGAAGGAAAGACAAGACAGAAATGTGAAAATAATTGTATATCACTCAATCTGCCACTTCATAGAAAAATTCCATTTCTATTAGGGAGGAGAAGTTTCAAGGACATGGAGGTCTAAGTAGGGAGATAAATAAAAACCGTTGCTTCTTGATTTCATACGGTTTATTACATCCAATTCCTAACAATTAAGATAAAGCCTTTAGGCTACTGGCAATAACACAGGTCAACCCAATCTATCTTAGTCAAAAAAAGAATTATATGACCAATTATTTCAGTTTCTTTCCCCAAGGTGGCATTAGGATGAAAGTCCTTAGAAAAGAAAAACCGTGCATCTAGTCTCCTCTGGCAGAATTACCAAGAATTATGAAGTACCTTGATTTGTAATTCAAGATAAACAGAAGGGCTGTTAAAAGTGATGCTGAAGGAGATAATAGCTTTTAAAATTTAGATTGATAGGCAGCCACAGGAACTACTCAATTGCCTCAAAAGCCTGAGGTACTGGTTGGTTTTCATTTCTTTTCCATGGGCAGACTTGGGAGCAATATTTGAAATACCTTGTCATTCTGTGCACTACTATCTTTCCAAAATTAATTATGTCTTATAGCTGTCTTGGGAAGAGAAACAAAACAGAATTTAAAGCTCCATTTAAAGTATTCAGTAAAGTTTCCCTCACAAAATTTAGAGTATTAATTAAAAAAACAAGAAGTCTGAAAACACTGGTTTATCCCCAGACATTTTGTATTCATTTTTGCTACACTAAAAAGGCAATTTTCATCTCTAATTAATCAATCAAGGTCTTAGAAAATCCCCTAGGAGTTCAGGGTTTCCAAAGGATGGGATCTCAAGTGTCCCAATTCAGAAGAATTTGCAAATTGATTTAAATAGTGACTGAGGGTGCAATCCTTTAATTCACAATAAACCACCTGATCCTGATTCATACCTATAAAAGACTGTCTAGTTGGAGAAAGAGACTTTATATCAAGGAAAAAAAATAAACTATCAAAAAAAAAGGAACAGATGATCCTGCCTGCCGCCTACATCTATCACTGGGCTTCACCTCCTATTGACTTTCTGGAGAAGCTGGAAGGAATTATTACAAATGGCAATCACATAATTGTGTGGCACTTGCCAACCAATCACTCAGATCATATGGGGTTGGCAGCATGACATTTTACAAAGGTTGGAAATGTGTTGCAACTTGTAAAGCACTCTTTCAGAGCCCACTGTCAGTTCAAATGGTTGTTAAATGAGCAGTCATAACTCAAGGACTACCAGGATCCTGTGGTTTGGGAGGACCTCACATTTAGTTCGATAAGACATTTTGGTATCAGCATGCAGGGAGCTAGGCTGTTAACTGACAACAGAAATATAGCCCAACGTATAGCCCAATGTAACAAAATAAAAATCTGATTTCAGGTCAGATTTTTATGGTTCAGTTGGCATTCTGATTATAAAATTAAAAGCTAATAAAACAAAAATCATAATGTTACACTTAATGTGAGTGATCTAAAAGACAATTGATTTGTCAGAGTGGAAGGAAAGCATTTTGGTTTTTTTCTGATATGTGAAATGTAATAGGAAATGAAGATCTCTTCCCTATGAAAAAAGCACTGGCTGAGAAAGTTATAAACATTAGAGATTAAATGGGTGATCACAGAAAAAACATGGCTTGATTCAAAGCACTGATGAAAAATTTAGCAGATGCCTTTTAATTATAACAGTGT
>JANHGC010001185.1:189105-213779 GCA_027560395.1 Boaedon fuliginosus
CTATTGCCCCCAAACAATCTGGGTCCTCATTCTACCGACCTTGAGAAGGATGGAAGGCTGAGTCAACCTTGAGCCTGCTGGGATTCGATCTGACAACCTGCTGAACAAGTCAGCAGAGATGGTCTGCAGGGCTGCATGGAACCACTGCGCCACCAAGGCAGGGTGTTTTAAAGGCCGGATGCCCTCCCTGTCGCCAATGTGGAGTTTTGTTCAGCGGATAAGTTGGGCAATGAAACGTCTGCCAGAAAACCAGCCTGCTCAGAGAGCACCGAGGAGCCCCCAACTCCCCTTGGGTTCCCACCAGGCGGTTCTTCTGCCCACCTAAGGATGCCCCCAAGGGCAGAGCCCCCTGTGCAACGTCTCAACCTCGCCAATGATTCACCATTCGAGCCGGACGGGACCTCAAATACCTGGTTTCTCTTTCTTCGTGCTGCAAGATGAGGTTGCTGTAGAAGTTCTCCAGCGTGAGTTTGGCCACCGTGACTCGCTCCCGGGTGTGGTTGCTCATCGGAAAAGACACCGGAGTCGCTGCAGTCATTGCCATAGTAACCAGCCCTGAAAGGGAGCCCGTAAAAATCAAATCATCACTCGGCGGAATTAAAAACTGTTCCTCATCTTCTCTTCCTCCTCCTCTTCCCAAACCCACAGAGTTTCTCCCAAGATTTGTTGGGCAAGGTGGCACCTCTTCTCGTGCACACACACCTCTGCCCGTCTGAAATGAATGAACCCAGCCTTTCAGAGCTGGTTTTGACTTGTCACTAGCCGGCAAATCGATCTCAATGTCACCAACTGGAGTTGTTTTAGTATTTTTTTTAATAAAAATATTTAACAGAAAGGGGACATTCTACCCCTCCCCCCAATAGTCCTTCTAAACAGCTGCCAATAAAACCCCGCTGAATATAATAGCCTTGTATTTAAACACCGGCCACAGAGCCACCAGCTGAGAAGTCACGACCAAAAACAAACGAAAAACAAAAAAAAAAAGATTTCACAGTCTCCCCCCAGAGCATCGAACCCATGACCGAAACAGTTTGCCAAATATGAGAACGTTGGTTTTTTAAAAAAAAGTTACTGGAGGAATACAATCCTTTCTTTCATTCTCTCAGTCGGTTCTCACTGGCTCGGGAATCTCGCCGCCACCCAGCATCAAATTTGCAAAGCGGGGACTCTCGGATAAAGCTGGAGTTGAAAACTCTTCCCCACTTTTTTTTTTTAATGGGAGAGAGGCAGAAAGCATAACCCCGAACAGGGCCATCTGAACAGCATTATGGGCTTCAGGCAAAGCAGTGTCCTGGGCCCCTGACTACGACAACTACTCCCAGGATTAAAAATGTAAATCTGTCTCTATAAAATTGGATGTGTGTGTGTCTATGTTCCAGCAAAGCTCTGGAACGGCTTGAGCGATTTCAACCAAACTTGCTACCCAGATGACTTACTCTCTGGAAACAAATACTGTGGGGGTAAGACACCCCTAACACCCCTCGGGGGGGGGGTGTTGCTGTGCCGTAAAAATAGTGGTGACGGCTTCACAGTACTCCATAAGGGGGCTCCCTCTGACTTGCAATGCTGCGCGAGAGAGCAGCGTCAGGCCCCTAGAGCTACTACATCTAGAGCTTTTTCCCCAACTAAACAATAAGAGACATAGAGCTACTATAGCGTTCGGATAAATAAATACCCGGGCGACACCAGGTTATCGGCTAGTGGTTGATAAAATGAAACATAAATTTGCGTGTTAGCATTCATTTAAAAAATGCAGTCAAATGTCATAAACATGTTGCTGTATTTATATGACAGAAGGTGCACTGAAGGGTTCACATGCACAGATTAGTATATGGGACCCCTAGGCCTGCAAGGGCCCATGCATTAAGATAGCCCTGATCCTGAATGAATTCGTAGCTCCCTGGAAGGGGCTGGATTTCCCACACTGGGACCTAGTTTTTTAAAAAATTATTGTTATTATTATTTCCCGAGGAAAGTCTCTCTGAGAGGCAGCATCTGCAAAAGCATGACTCATACCTTAATTCATAAGAGAGCCAGGGTTAGATAAGGAGACGGCGTGCCCTGGAGAAAGGCAATTTAGGGCTTCCAAAGCTTGTCCCTTCAGGCACACCCACCCACACTCCCCCCGGCTCCCAATCCTCCCGTCTGAGACAGCGTTAGCACTATCAGTTGGGAGTTTCCTCTAAGAGGAGGAACAGAGGGATAATCAAAAGTAGGCATGCTGCCAAAGAGGACGTGTAGAGGAAGCCGATTTGCCTGTCGTAAGGCAAGATCGGTTCGCTTTAGACGGAAGGCTGAGTCAACCCTGAGCCGGTCAGGAACCCTGGCAGTGAGCAATGAGTTAACCTGCAAGACTGCATTGTAAACACTGTGCTACCAGGAAGGGCAATGAGAAAGGGAATAAGAGAGGGAAGGAGGGAGAGAGGGAGGAAAGAAGGAAGGAAAGAAGGAATAGTAATAGCACTTAGACTTATATACCACTGCACCATGCTTTACATCCCTCTCTAAGCGGTTTAGAGTCAGCCTCTCGCCCCCAACTATCTGGGTCCTCATTTTACCCACCTCGGAAGGACGGAAGGATGAGGCAACCTTGAGCTGGTCAGGATCGAACTGCTGACAGTGGGCAGAGTTCAGCCTGCAATTCTGCATTCTAGCCACTGTACCCACCCTGGTAGTCCTCAACCTAGGACCACAACTGATCCCAGCCGGTGTAAGGGGCTGAGTTGGCCGGGCGTTGGAAACTTTGCAACTGGGAGGAAAATGCCACCAGCTGAAAGCGTTTGCCCGCCTTCCACCTTCTCCCGCAGCCAGTTACCCGTGCATCTGTTCCAAAACTCACAGGTTGTGCTTGCTAAAAGGAAAGAGACAACATGGCTTGCTGTTTGGGTTTCCCATCTGCCATCTGTTTGCAAAAGGTCCCTATCCAAATTCCACACAACACTGTCAACTGCCAGCTCTTGCTAACCCACCAGGATGTTCAGTCAGGAGGACGCAAAACCAAGAATGCCAGACAGTTGCATTTTTTGCCCCAAACACGACAAACCCTCTGCAGTTGAAGCAAAGATTCCTTTATTAGGAGCGCTGGCAGCCCCGGTAAAAAGTTTCTCTCTCTTGGCAGGCTAACAAGTCTGTCTGGCAGGGAGACGAATAGTTGTCTGCCCCACCTATTCATCTCTGCCCCCTGCCTTTTATCCCCAGAGCTTGGGTGCGGTTCGCTGGCAGTGGTGGCTCTTCCATCCCAAGGACCGGCTCATAGATTTCTGCAGCTCACCTCTCCTCTGCCTTCTGCACATCCACGCATCAAGCACTGTACCCAGCTGTTCCTCCTCTTCGTCACCAGCCACCTCCAGACCTGGGAGCTGTTGACTCTCCATCTGAAGGCTGACGGACGGCCCAGACTCTGCCTCTGTCACTCTGTCTCTCTCTCTGCTAACTCCATTCCCTCTTCCCCCTCGGTGTTCCCAGGTTGCCTTGAGGCTGACCCTGACTCCCACGCCTCCTCCTCCGATTCGGCTGCTGGAGGGGCCGGCGGCCGACAGGCCACAACAATACAGATCAAGTTAAATATGCACATTTTCAAAGGCCTCAGGGACTGCACAAGAAGTCTTAAAGGACACGTCCACCATGCCATCTTTAACCTATTCCTCTTCCAGATTTTGCCCAGTAAAATGGGCCAAGGAAAAAATAAATTGGGTATACAGGTAACCCTTGACTTATAACAGTTCATTTAGTGACTGTTCGAAGTTACGACGGCCCTGGAAAAAGCAACGTATGAGCGGGTTTTTTTACATTTACCAACCGTTGGAGCATCCCCGTGGTCACGCAATCTATCTATCTGTTTCTGTCTATCTACCTATCTATCTGTTTGTTTATCTATCTATCTCTGTCTCTATTTCTATCTATCTGTCTATCTCTGTCTATCTATCTATCTATCTCTATCTATCTCTGTCTGTCTGTCTATCTCTGTCTCTGTTTGTCTGTCTGTCTGTCTCTCTCTCTCTCTCTCTCTCTCTCACTTAACATCTCGCTTTACCAAAAGAAACTTTAGGCTCAATTGTGGTCCTAAGTCCAGGGCTGCCTGTATGTGACCGAACTACGGTCAGACATCATAATTCAAGGATATTCCGTTGTGTCACCAAGCCTTGAGTGTTGTTGCAGGGGAAAAAAAGTTATTTTGGGATGGAGTTTCACGCCTCTGAGGGGAGGGGAAGAAAAAAAATGGAATTCCTGTTCTTCCTTTTCACATGGACCTCCCTGGATAATTAATGTCGAAGGTGGATTTTTTTCCCTGTCTCAAAGCCAGAGGAAAATGTTCCATAAACGAAAGTCTTCCTTCGGAAAAGAACCACCTCTTCCTTCTTTGGGCACTCAGAAGGCCACTCGGGCAGGTGCAGGGGATGGCCCCCAAACAGTGACTCACCCCGCAGCGGAATGGCTTTGGGTGACCTCATCCCACCGGCCCTGGGCTCCTGCCGACACTCTCAATGGGAGGAAGCTGCGCCCAAAGTCTAGAGGAACGTGAGTTGCTCCCAGACAGACGTTTCATCAGCTACTCAGCCAAATAAGGAATTAATCGAGTGCAGGCGTAATGTTTTGGCCAGATTATACTTTCCCAGCCTTTAGTCATAAAGCAAAGTCCCTTCACAGAACTTTTCCCGTAATACATTCAACCCTGAAGGGAGTTAGTAGAGTTACTTTCAAGAAATCCAGGAGGAACTATGACCATCTTATCTGAAATTTCGCTGCAGGCTCAGAGGGACACCTAGAAGCGAGAGACACGTGGAAAAGAACCACTTATGTTTTCTGCGGCTTCAGCTTATGAGTTGAAAAACCAGAAACAAATCCCATACACTTTATTCCACAGAGATCCAAACAACCACAAGTTATAAATACAGAAATACATTTGTATGTTTGCAGTAAACACACAAATGTACATGTGCATTTGTGTGTTTACTGTCAACAGACAAATGGATTGCGTGGATGGCCTAACTTGATACAAAGGCAGGGGAAGAAAAAACAGCCAATAAAAATAAAACCGCCCAGCAGAGCCAGAAACAATTCCCACAACCAGAAAAGTGGGTCATGTTCAACGTTGCAACACTGGTGTACTTATGAGAACTTATGAGAACTCCTATCAAACTTTTTCAGAGCTCTGATAGAAGAGGATATTTGCAGCTAGGGGTTGAAATTGTGGACCTCGCATTTCAGATCTCTCCCAGGGATTTTGAATCCCAGCTCCCATCAGCCTGCCCCACGTACAGTGGGGAGCAATATGGTTATAAACGATCCAAGTTACTGGATGGGGAAATACAGCTGCCTAAACAAGCCAGCCATTCGACTCCTATTTTCTTGTTCTTCCAATAAAGCAGAGGATCTGTAGTTCACGGTTGAAATTAGAGGTCTTTGGTGCTTTCTGAGCTTGGTGGTTTATTTATTTATTTGGATTTATACCCTGCCTCATTTCTCCAGTTTTCTTTTCAGACGTTTCATGACCCAGCTGGGTAACATCATCAGCACCAATACAGTAGAATATCTGTAGCTCAGGGTTGAAATTAGAGATCCTTGGTGCTCTCTTGAGCTTCTTGCAGATGTTTCATGCACCGACGATGTTAGCTAGTTTGGTGATGAAACATCTGCAAGAAAACCCCCAAGTTCAGAGAGCACCAAGGACATCGGTCTCAGAAGATTGATATTTAAGACTTCAAAATGCAAATGGTGAAAGGCCAGCGCTGGAAATAAAGCTTTTAAACAAACACACAACAGTTAGGCTTTTGTTAGCTAAACCTGTGTCTCATACACACACACACCTAGCACAGAGGCGTATCCTGATTAACTCTTTCCACTAATCTCAAGTGACATAAACCACCGGACGTTTTCCGGCTGCTGTTTGGCATCTGCTAAGCGGTCGTTCTAGTCCTATTTTTAGCTTCTTGTAATGCTGTCCTCCGGTTGCAAGGCGACACTTTTGTCTTTCTAAATATTCTTGCTAGCAACCGACACTTTTATCGACAGAAACCTGCGCTGAATTCCGGGGAAGAAGAAGAAGAAGAAGAAGAAGAAGAAGACGAAGAAGACGAAGAAGAAGAAGAAGAAGAAGAAGAAGAAGAAGAAGAAGAAGAAGAAGAAGAAGAAGACTGGCAGGGGTGGAATGGATGGCTCTGAAATGGATCTGAAATCATGTACAGCAAGTCAAAGACCACAAAGACCCCAAAGCCAGAGGTAGGAGAAGAGCAGGCAGAGCTGCGGAAGGGGGGAGGCTAAACATATCATCAGCTTAGAATCATGGCGTTGCCACACATGCTTCAAGCCCAATCCCTCTTGAATTCCATTCACTCATATCGGGTGTCAATTTAGTGTTGAATAAGTTGTCCAGGTTCTTGTACAGACTTGTATATAGATTGAATAAATCTTCTGGGTTGCAACCTAACCGCGGGCCTTGATTCCTTGTACCAATCAAAGACACAAGAGCTAGCTCTCCCAAGATTTTGCTGAGGCCCACCACGATCACTGGCTCTTTCAGCTGGCGCTGGTAGGAGACGTAACGACTGAGCACTTACAAGCTTTCCAAGATAAACAGTGTTCAGATGGAGGGTGGGCAATGGGTGGGAAGGGAGGGAGGGGGTTGGGTTCAGACAACTCTTGGCCTAATTTCACAAGCTTTCTATAAATTGTTTCTCCGGAGCTGAAGACGTTCTACTCTGATCTTTCAAAGGTTCCAGGACTGCACGTAGCTCCTGTGCCCTTGGGTGCAAGCCTTAGAGCCCTCTAAGAGTTAGGGCCAGATTAGGAGAACAGAAATGAGAAGCGTGGGGAGATCATCACATTAATTGCATCAGATTAGGTTTCAGTAGATCTTGCTTTGGGTCTTGGCCAAACTCAACTTCTTCTGCCTTTTCTTCTTCTTCTTGGGAATTATTATTATTATTTATTTATTTATTTATTTGATGTATACCCCACCTCTCTTCCCTAGTCAAGGGGAACTCGAGGCGGTTTACAACAGGATTAAAAAATATAATACAATATATCTAAAAATAATTAAGACAACAATAAAACAATAAACAATAAAATCAAACACATCATTCAGACCATCATTCTTCCAGGGGTCATCAATTCCAAGCCTGCCGACAGAGCCAGGTCTTTGTGGCTCTACGGAAGGCCAATAGACTAGGGATGGTTCGGATCTCCATGGGTAGCTGGTGCCACCACAGAGAAGGCCTTCGACCAGGGACCCTCCAGCCGGCATTGTTTAGCTGATGGGACCCGTAGCAGGCTGACTCTGTGGGATCTAACTGGGCACTGGGAGCCATACGGTAGCAACAGGCGGTCTCGAAGGTACCCCACTCCTAAGCAATGAAGGGCTTTGAAAGTTGTCACTAGCACCTTAAATTGCACCCAGAATACTACTGGGAGCCAGTGCAGCTCGCGGAGGAGAGGTGTTATATGGGTGCACCGAGGTACACTCAAGTTATCTTCGAGACCGCCTTCTGCCGCCTTGTGCCTCCCAGCACCCAGTTAGGTCCCACAGAGTCGGCCTGCTACGGGTCCCGTCAGCCAAGCAATGCCGGCTGGCGGGTCCCCGTTCTAAAGCCTTCTCTGTGGCAGCGCCGACCCTTGGGAGCCAGCTTCCCCCAGAGATTAGGACCATCCCCACCTTGCTGGCCTTCCGGAAAGCCACAAAGACCTGGCGGGCCTGGAATTGATCAACCTTCTCCTCCTGAAACGCTGATTGATCGCTGATTGAGTGCTGTTTAGGTTTTTACCTTGTATTTATCGTTTTTATTGTTGTTAGCCGCCTCGAGTTCCCCTGACCCGGGAAATGAGGCGGGGTATAAATCGAAACAAACAAACAAACAAACAAACACCTGTAAACCCCAAGTCAGTACACTGACGTTTGCAAATCCAGATTAATAGGCAAACTGGGTTTATTTTTATTTTTGGAAATACCCATAATTATATTTCTCCCTTTGCAGGCAGGGGAAAGAATTATATAGCTAAAGCCAATTTGCTACTCTAACTGAAAGAAGAATGCAGCCGCAGTTAATTTCCTTCCCCTATTAGCAAGCAAAAATGCTTACTTCCATCATTCATATATACCTGATTACCCTGTTAGCAAGACTGTAATCACTATATGGGATTTTTAAGATTAGGGCTCATAAATAAAGAAGTACTGCTTGCACACAGTTGGGATTTGAAAGTGCTATGGAAAGCATAACACAGGAAGGGATGAAATCTTTTTTTTTTAAACTGTGGGCAATTGAAGAGAGAAAGACTGATTAAAATCATAGAAGGCAGTCTGACTAATAGGGAAAAAAGCCTTTCTAAAGATTTTCAAGTGAAAATGCACCACTTAGCCATGACCTTGTCATGTACACGGTGTCCATGAACTTGGCTGTATAAAAAAATGCTGTAAAATCAACTTGTCAATTTATAGCTAGAACCAACTGACTCTGTAAATATTATTTTTGCAAGTCTTTGAACGCCTAGCTCTTAGTTTGCCTGTTGGTACCAAGAGAATAACTAATCTAAGCAATGGAGCATCACGTGTAAAGTTTTCACCTTCAGGTACTGGATAAATAATATAGAAACCACAAAGAGTAAGCCAGACTCCCCAATAAAACCGTTACATCAGCCTCATATGTTTAGGTTTCCTTCCTTCCTTGTTTCCTTTCCTTTTCTCCCTCCTTGTCTACTCCTGTCTTTCAAGAATCTTGCCACACATTTAAAAGCAACGATGCTCTAGCCTTTTTTCAAAAATATGAGTGTTAAAGAAGCACTACATTAAAATAAAACCATAAATACTTGTTGCTTGGGTTTCTTTCATCGTTTTTGTAATGCATAATTTAAACTGGTCTAGGATCTGTTTCTTGCAACCATGTTCTCCAACTTGTTCTTCCAGTTGTGTTCCAGGGTTATTTTTCTAATTATGTCAGATTTCCACAGAATAATTATTCATTATGCAATCAGACATAAACATGGCTACTCCTCCTTGTGCATAGTAACACTCCCTGGAATCAACATATTAATATTTTACAGTACTTAACAGTAAGATTCTAGTTTCACACATGAACCAAAGGTAATGTTCCCTGTTATTAGGGATGGGTGGGAATAGATGGTTCCCCGCCTCCCCCCCACTGTTCTTAACAAGGATCCTTTACTGAAATATATGTTTACCCAATGTGTGAACACAGCCATTGTAATCTGAAAGCCATAATATGGTTCAATGTTATGTACAATTCATGGTTTAAAATACAATTGTTTATTGGTTTCTGAATACACAAATTGCTAGGACTTTAGAGAGGATTTTTTACCAGTAAGTTAGTTAGTTAGTTAGTGATGGGCAATTTGTGATCCTACTATATTATCAGCATTCCTCATCACTAGTAATGATGGCTGGGATTATTGGGAGTTGAAGTAAAATATCTTTGTGATCAAGGTACTTACCCCTAGTAAGTATCAGTAAGGTTTTTATCTGTTTCAAAGGCTCTTAATCAAAAAGAATCACAGAAATTTTGACCGCAGCAAGGCATTAAATAGAGGCCTTGTCTAGTGTTCTTGCAAAGATGTTAGTTTATGCCTGAAAACAAAGCATATGTTTTCTAGCTGAACTAGGAGCCCTCTGTTTTATTCACATCTCTTTTTGGCTCTGGGAAGAGGCAAATGGATGCATCAGCTATTTAAAGAAACATGAATACAACTGCAAATAACAGCAGAACCAAACACTGCTTCACTTGCCTATCACTCTGACAAAATGCTAAATACCTGTTAGGGCTTGAAGTACATTCATTGCAACAGAGATTTCAGCTTGCATAATTAAGATGCCTGCCTGAAGGAGGCCACTGAAATTTACTTGGGTGAAAGACAATTTAGTCACATTGCTCTCTCCAGCCTCCCAGAACATAATAATCTACCAACACTCCCCAAATTAACACATTTGGTTGAACTTACATACTTGCTATATTAATTTAACGACATTGCCAGTGTTCAGTTACTTATCCTGAACTCTTCCCACAGCTCAAAGTGTTGACTCAGAGGTTCAGTTCAAACATAATGATAAACCCTAAAATAATATGATTTTGTTTCAGTGTATGGTATGAACCCAGCCCACTATGGTATTTTAGCCATGGTGTGTGTCCAGTTTACTCAATAAAACTTGCTTAGGCAAACATAGCTTAATGCACTATATGAACCCAATTATGGTGCAATGACACATAGAAGGCAATACATGAATAATAAGTTAATATAAAGTACAACTTGAATAAATACAGGTGACCGCTCTGCTTCTCTAGTACATAATAAAAAGTTTTAATTAATTATTTTGACACCATAAGGGTATATATTTGCGTATTATTTTTCATACGTAACACTGAGATACAGAAGCTGCATCTCCTGGCAACTAAGTCATTACGATAAAAAAAGAAACAATTAGTATTATCTGTCAAAATGATACTCGATTAGGAAACTGGTATTAACTCCTGTCAATTCCAACCTTCTGTATGGTAATGCATTTACTTTTCTATTTTGTTATACTTCTTTGTTTCTGAGGCAGAAACAATACTTTGTCCAAATGAAATGGTAGTGTCGCAGCAAAAATTAATAAAGTATAGTATTGTTTATAACCAAGCAAAGATACAGCATTGTTAGTAAAAGAAGTGCCACTGTTTTACTAGCTTCTTTTTTAAAATTTAGAAAGTAAATGTAACTGAGCAGGCATGAAAAATGTAGGAATATACAGCATTCAGAGTTTTTGTTTTACAAAGGTGCAGCTTCATAAATATGGAGTTCCTTCATTCAAAAATCATTGCTTTTGTACCTACAAATTATTTATCAAAGAGTTAGAGAGGATGCCCTATCTGTTTAGCAGTTCTCCATCTTTTTTCTTAAAAATTAACCTCTCATTAGTCATGATGTATAAAGGGGCTGTATTCCTTTAGTTTTCCTGTTCTGTTATTGCTCTTGCAGAAGCAATGATATTCAGCTTTGTGGCAGTAATTCTATCATTTTTATTCTTGTTTATGACAGTTATAAAAAGTCATAGAAAAAATATATAGAGCAAAATAGTGCCTGAAGGAAAAAACCTGAACAATATATATTAATCGGAGCTGGAATAAAACAGACTTACTTTATAGATTGTGCTAAGCAAGTTCTCCAACAATTGCTCCTTTTTTGCAGACTAATGCACAAATGGCATTCTGAAATTCTCCACCAAATTTTTAGGCAGTAAAATTTAGGTGTTTTTTTTCCTAAAAAAGGGAGACATTCTTGAACAAGAATAAAATCCATCCCCGCACAACCGCCAGAAACGACAAAAATCCACCCTCAAGGTATTTGCTTAAAATGCAAAAAGCAATTTTTGATGGAATCTGTTTACTGAATTTTATTTATTTATTTATTTTATTTTATCCTTAAAACAAGAAGTACAAAGGCTGCTCAGAAATGGTAGTTCCATCTTTAAAAACCTGAGCGATCACAATGTTTTCTTTCTAGCACCTCAGAGTTAATCCCTACTAATTCTCTTCCTCACAATAACAGGAACAACAACAATGATAACAACAAAAGTCTCAAAAAAGGCTTATGTTGCCAGAGCATTACTGACAGAAAGTAAGCAGGCAGAGTGAAGGCAAGATTTTCTAGTTATTGTAGGTGGGGGAAAAGTACCCTAATTACTTTAATATTTCTTCCCACAGATTGTCATTCAGTGATTTATTATTTTTAGAGCATGAGAAGTGATTTCTAAAAAATGCCACTAAAAGTATTTGCTTAACAAATGGAACATTTTTGTCATGATATTTGTGAAAGTCAGTCTATTTCTAAAGTTTGGGGAAACCTTATGATTCCATCAAAGATTATATTTTAAAAATAAAGTTAGTGGAGTATAATATCATCACCACCATCATTTTTCATCAACTTGCTTGATAAATATCACATGATCTTCATCATCATCATTACATAGTGCCCTTTGTAGATAGGCTATAACTTTGTACAATAATATTCTACAATAATCTTGGAAGGGAAATGCAGCTAAGAAATAAGGACTTCAAACATTGACTTGAAAATAAACAAGGAAAACACACAAATTGTTACTCTTAGGTACTTGTTTTAATAATAGCGTAGGACAAATACTGAAAATACTGAAAAGTTGACATTATTTATTTTTATTTATTTATTAGATTTATACCCCGCCTCTCTTCACCCCAAAGGGGGAACTCGAGGCGGCAACAGTCACAATAAAAACACAGTCCTATACATCGAGATAATCCAAAACACATTCATTCACGCAATCACAGCGACAATTATCCTCTCCTATTATATTTAGCATGATCAAATTCAGTAGCAATAGCAAAATAGGTAGTGAGGGAGGAGTGGAGGGTTTTGACTTGAGGCTCTTATAAGAAGTTTATTTATTGAGGAATAAAAACTCTAAGTCTTCTAAAGGACACCAATGTTATGAAGAGTAAATGACACGGTACTCCATTTCAAACCACAGCAACTAAAGAAAGCCAATTTGTCTATTAACTATAGACATAAACACACCCACATACTTGCATAATGAAGCAAATAAGAGCAAGTGGGGGTGGGGAGAACCTGGCACCAAAGATGTATTACTGAAAAAAAAAAGCAAGACTATGCATTTATGCTTTTCATCAGGATAGCAATACACATATAGAGAGACAATTGTCTAGAACAGTGTTTCTCAAACTTTGTTGGTTCACTGCCCCCTTTTAGAAAAAAATAAATGCTTAACGCCCCCCTGCCAACCCCCGTTCCCAGGGCAGGGGGATGAGCTGCCCAAGCCCTGCCCCTGGAATGCCCCACCTCTTGCCTATGGCACTGCTGGGGGTTGGGACAGCCCTGAGTTAATGGTGATGACACAGAGGACAGGAATATACGCTGCGCCGGCACTGCTTTGACCCATGCATCACTAACAACCAGGCGAGTAGCTCTCAGTGAGAAGCCACTCCCCTCCCTGGGCTTATTACGCAGGTGTAGCATGGCAGCTAGCTGAATCCTCTGCCGCCCACCAATTGGTTCCTTGCACCCTAATTCCACATAGAGCTTCCAACACCCTCTTAGACTGCTCCAACACCCACTAAGGGGTGGTACCGCCCACTTTGAGAACCACTGGTCTAGAAATATCCAGCTAGAACAGGTTCTTTGTCTCTTCCAGCCCTGGTTCTTCTCACTAGTGCTATTAGACTTGACACATGAAGGTCTTCAAAGTAAGAAACATATTTTAAATTTATGAGATGTCATGTTATATGTGACTAAACACAAAATTATATATTCTTCATTGTATTTCACTAATACATGTATTGCCTTTTCAGGAAAGTTTATAAATTATAAATTCTTATAAATCAGAAAGTTTATAAAGAGTTCAAATTAATTTGATATAACTAAATCCTGTTGAAATAAAAAGAACTTCGATTATCCATTAGGTTGCTTACTGATTTCAATGGTGCTTCTATGGGACAATTTAATTTTGAAAATTATTTGGAAAAAGTAAGGAAGGTAATCTGAAATTACAGGTAGTCCTCAACCTATGACTACAACTGAGCTCAGTGATGATGGTCAAGGACTACCTGTATGTAGGCAAAAGGGGTTCAGATATTTTATATATCTGTCTTCCTGTCTAATATTACATAATATTACTATAATCTTGATAAAAGCAGTTTTCAGATTTCCTGAAGAGTTGATTTCCTGGTCTTGTCCATTTAGTGGGTCTGACAGTATGCCATCCAATATAACAAAGAAAATAATGCAACATTAAAAGAAAATGGTAGAAGTGGATAAGAATAACATCTGGTAAGTTGAAATAAAGATATGTTTGCATTATTTTCTCTATCTCCCAAGGTCAAAAAAGGAAAAAAACCACACTCTTTATTAACTTGTAACCTTTGAAAAGGACAATACTGATCCAATTTAAACTGCAATTATATTTTGATAAAGTATTATTATAGATTCTAATTGGAAATTAAAATTTTCTGCCATTATTAACCATCTAGGCTGCCCATGTGATTGACAAGTTTGGGATAAGACTATTGAATAAGTGAGTCATGATCAGCTTTCAGGAATCTTAATATGTATCTAAATTAGTATCATACAGTACAAATTTTAGGCCAACATAAGCCTAATGTCCCATGGCTGCCATCCTATTCCTAGTTCAATAGTCTGTTAATTAAGATCCCAATTATTTGGTGTCCATATGAATTCAAAACAGGTATTTCTGCCTTAGGTTCCTGATTTAATCAGACACAGGGGTTAGTATAAGGATAATATTCAAGTCCCTACTGCTCCATGAATTTCACATGATGATTTTGGACCAGTCGCTCTTTCAGTGCAATCGACTCACAGAGTTGTTACTGAGGGAATAAAAGGATGGAGGGGAAAAGACCCGTGTAATTTACTATGAGCTTTCAAATAGTTGAATATACATATTGCAATTATATTATATGACACTGGATTGTAATGTCACATATAACCAAGGAACATACTCCTGCTCATATGTATTATCTTCAATATCCCTCTAATATATAATAACCAAAACCCTAAACAAAATCTGGCTGAAAGGCATTTCATCAGGATAATGGCTAATTTGTATCAGTGATGTGTTGACAAGGGGAGGAGAGCTAGCAAAGGGATGACAGATATCGACTCAATAGATTCTGCTTCACTGCACTATTTTTCAAAAATGTCAAGCTACTGAGCACCACCCTGCATTAGTAAAAGGATAGGATTTATTTTAATCGTTTGTAGCATCCTTTCCATTACAGAATTAGACAGATACAATTGTAAATACAAAAATGCTAAAGGAAATATTCCAGAGTTGACTCTAAGGGAATGAGCTTAAATATTTATTTGTGCTAGTAATGGCACAGTTATCCATGCGGTCATTCAGAAGTATTGAAGACAGAGGTGGCAGAGAGAGATTTTATGCCTAGTTCCTACATAAGCCATGGGTTTATCAGGCCTAGGTTGTCAAGTAAGCCACACAGATGATTTATGTGTCTTGGTTCTTAGAAAATTGCAACGTGTGAATTCACCAGAATTTTATCCAAGAATATTACATGGCTGGTGGACTGGCAAATTAGTTTATTCATTTACTAACAGAAAGGAAATGTGAATGGTAAGAAATAGAATATCAAATGACCTATTTTCACTGATCTGGTGTCAAGACTATACTATAAACATCTTCCTTTAAGCATCCCAAAACAGGTAATTTTGAGTGGGAAAAGGTAAATTTTGCCTTTTTCATACATATATGAAATTTTAATATCCATCCTATAGTACAACTCCATGCATTCTGCTTTCATGCTTAGTTTTAATTTATTTATTTAGGATATAAATTTTTCATTTTTTTTAATGTGTGCCAACGTGTTCACAGAAAAAAAAGTGACAATATTATATATGCCTCTTTAAAGTAGACCCAACAGCCTATATTATGATTTCCAGAAGTCTTTCTGATTAAACACTTTCAAGGCCAAACTATTAATTGAGATAAAAATAAACAAAATGCTCTTTTGAAAACTGTGGAATCACAGACACCAAGAGACTGCAGTTTAAAATTTGAGGCACAGTAGATACATGGAAAACCGAGCTGGGCTTTGGGAAAGATTTATTCAAAAAGGAGTGTGTAGCTTGATTATCCAGCAGGAGCTCAAATCTTCATTCTAGGAAAATGAAAACGCTGAAGTAAACTTTTGATGAAAAAACTGTTCCATTATCTCAGGAAGCTTGGAAGAAGTAGCAAAGATGAAAGGAGAGATTCCAAGTTATTATGTATGCAATTTTTGGATTCTGGCCATTGGTAAGTTTTAATGTACCTCAGAGTGAAGCCCAACCTGGAGCCAATGCTCACAACTAAATCTCATTGAGAGGAAGGTGGCAAGTGTAGTTACAACTATCATCCTATGATACTTTTGTGGTGTTTTTTATTTTTTTTTGATGACGCAGTCCCTTGAATCAAGACTCTGTTCTATAGCTTTCACCATCTGACCAACAGATGCCAAGTAGTAAGCTAGAGAAAAATGGTTTTCTGGCACATATCTGTTTTGTTTCTTTTAGAATTGTACCATTCCACTCCTCATAGCAATAATTAATGCCTGTCTCCTCTTGCTACAGTTCATAAGTGGCTCTGCTAGCCTTCAGTAACAAGAAAAATGCTCTTTTGCACTGTGATGCCAAATGAATTGGTGTTTAAGTAGCCCTGGAATGTTGCTAATAATGAATCACAGATCATCTTTTCTTGTCTCTTCTCTGGCAAAGGACTATTTTAGATGTCTATCTTTTAAAATAAACACCATTTATCCTTACAAGTGACACCGTGCACACGCCCAGAAAAAAGCTCTTCAGCAAAGCTATGAGTTTGGTTTAAAATATTTTTCAATGTATTTGATACAAGGAAAATTGGAAATTATGGAAATAGTATTCATCTGTAAGGATTCTGATATCTGCAAGCATATTTTTTAATTCTAATGCAGGACTGTCAAACTCCTGGCCCATGGGCCAGATGCATCACCCACTGCCCATGCCCATGCCTGGTTTAGTGAAGGGGGAAACATCCTGATGTCATGTGATACCGCCATGACGACGTGAGTTTGACACCCGTTATAATGCCCTCTGTGGTGCTAACAAGATCTTATTAAAATTAAACATTGTGATTTTCAAGTGGTGGGGAAATCAATTTGAAAAAGGGAATGGAATATAAAAAGATGTAGGAGTTGTTTCAATGGATCTGCTTACTTTCAATTTTTTTCCTGAGGCCTTCCACTTTTTCCTGATGCAATGCAGGTCCACAAGTTCCACATGGAGCTCTCAGCCTTTCAAATCTAGGCATCTGTAACTACAGCTTCTTTGGTCATGATCTGCAGGTTTTCAGACTTAATACTCATTCAATTTTGTTTCACACTTTCAAAAGCAACTCAACTGGCTGCTGCACACTTTGTGCTGCAAAACCCTGGGAACAATACGTGATGACAAAGCACTACTCTTAGGAACGCTGTGTAGAAAAACATCCCACCTTCTTTTTTAATATATCAAATGTCACTTCAATTTTGCTTTAATTGAGGAAGAAGTCTCACAATATATTTTTGGAAGAGAGCCATGACTCTTCCATCTCTGCCAATTTCTGGTAATGTTTTTTACTGGAGATTTTGGACCCTGGCAACTTGATTGCCACAAAGAATTGTGAAGCCTTATCAGATTGGTATACAGATAGTCCTTGTTTAATAACTGCCTTGTTCAGCAACTGCTCAGTATCTATCTATCTATCTATCTATCTATCTATCTATCTATCTATCTATCTATCTATCTATCTATCTATCTATCATCAGATGTGTATATGTGTCTGTGTGTCTGTCTGTGTGTGTGTGTGTATTCCACATACACTCCGGAACGGCTCAACCAATTTTAACCAAACTTGGTACACAGATGACTTACCCTCCGGGAACAAACACTGTGGGGTCAGACATGCCTAGCACTCCTCGGGGCATCTGTGTCCCCTAAAAATAGTGCCGATAGTTCCGATGCCTTCACAGTACTCCACAAGGAACATGAGAGAGCAGTGTGACGCCACGAGAGAGAGCAGCATGACGCTCGACTAGAGCTACTAACAGCGTGACACATAGAGCTGCTAACAGCGTCAGGCCCGATTATACCCGGGCGAAGCCAAGTTATCGGCTAGTATGTTTATAAAACAAAGAAAATTGAAGTAACATTGTAAACATAGTCCTGATTTTACCTATTGAAATTTCATTTTAAAACCAATTTGCCAGTCCCAACTGCGGTTGCTAAGCAAGGACTATCTGTATACTACAGCTTCCTTTAAAGTATCAGAGAAGTGTGATGTAGACGTATGCAGAGGTTTGTGAGAGTTCCACTTCTTGGAAGGAGGGGTTTCTCTATTTTTAACAGTGCATATTCTGTGGTATTTTCATTAATCACCAGTAGGTACACTGTGAATATCTGAAGTTGTGTGAAAAGTTGTGAAGTAAAATTTGAAGCTTGGTGGCTAATTAACAAACTACTATTCAAATCCTTGCTTTCCTCCAGACTGAGCACTTTTTTCAGAAACTCTAATAAGACACTGAAAGAGACACATATCCAATATAATAAATTTATCCTTTGTCAATCATGTAAACAATAAAATAAATAATATATAAGTACAGTAAGCTACCAACTCTAGAAATAGACTACATGATTGGATTTCTCTCTCCCTGCCTTATAAGCTATACATATACCAAGGATTTGTACTATTTTATTTATTTTGAGGGGGAAGGTAGGACAGTCAAGGTGTTGAAGAATTTTCTGTACACTTGTACAGAAGCTTTTTCTTTTTACTAGAGAACATATTGTTATTATATTTTCAAATTTAAAAATGAGGTAATGTAAACATCCCTTACAGAAAGCCAGGGGATGTTCTCTCTGACAGAAGCATCTACAGAATATTAATTGAACATTTTTAAACACTGGCCAAAGTGGAAATTCACTGAGAGTGTTCACAGCTAATCTGCACAGAAAGGATATCCTGAAACTGTAACTGGTTTTCTATGGAAAGAGGCTAAGTTGTTTTTAAAGAAATCAGAAAGGTCAGCTTGCCTCTCCCAGATGAAAAAGACAATGGGAGTTTAGAGAGCAGCTAGATATTCCTGGTCTTTATTAATATATTAATCTTGACTGTCAGCCCATGCCCTAAAGTGAGGGAAGCCATCTGCTCAGTACTAGGACCCAAATTAATGCACCCCTAAGAGATGGCTCTTGTTGAACAGAGTGAAGCGTAGCACCTCTCACACAGAACTGGTTTCATGATCAAACAGTAGCATTTTTCTTACTGTTTAATCAGTCTGTGCCCTTATGTAAATTAAAATCTTTATTCTGTATGCTGTGCTTTGAGGTGACAGAACCTTTGAGAACAGAACCTTAAGTTCTTCAATGTGGTACCCCTTAAGGCAGTGAACAAGTATTTTTTCTGAATTTTTCACTGTTTCGTTGCATCTATCCCAGTTTGTCTGTAATTCTATAAGCGCAAAGCCCAGAATTTGGCAACATATTTGGGTGAAGTCTGAATATTACCAAGCTGACTACAATACAAATAAAAAAGAAACTAGGCATTCAATCAACTGTAAAAAGTGAACTGAAACTAAAATAGTAAATGCCTACTCCAACAATAAATTGTATTTCATCTAATAATTATAAGTCAGCTACTATTTGCCCACCGTCCTGAATCTTTCTGAAGTGTGACTTTATATTTGTATGGTCATTTATTATTCATTAGTTCAGAATGTTTTAAATGGGTCAACTGGAAAATCAAAAGCTTATGAGACAGTAACAGCAAAGCCACATTCTTCCAAATTCTTATCCAGCCTTCTCTAACTAGGACTTTTCAGTTCATTTAGAGGCCACCAATCCTTAAATCCCAGTAAATGCCACAATTGCTAGGAATTTAAAGATGTAATCCCAACATATTTAGAAAACAGCTAATTGTGAAAGTCCACACAAACATATTCTTACAGTTCCCCAAACAATTTAATGACCCTACTTGCTAAATCATGTATATGAACTATCAGTATATATTTCATTTCATTTCAACTTGTAATTTATGTGTTGTTCTTTAGGGTTGGCAACAAAAATCCATATGGGCTGAATGCTGATTTAAAAATGTTAAAAATGTTAAAATCTGTGTTTCCTTGAATGTGTTCTATTTTTGCAATTACATCATCGAGATTATGTGCGCATGTGTACAAAAATGCATGCATGTTAGTAAAAATATAAAAATAAGAGAAATTGGGAAGAAACCGTTGTTAGGATTTTAACCCAATGAAAAGAAAATGAAAAAAAAAAAGGATAGATCCACTATGCTGCTTTATAATTTATATTTCCTCAAAAATAACTAACAATCAAAGCTACTTACCAATGAAAGCTTTTTTGCATCAATAAAACAGCCATCTTACAAATGCATTTTATTTTTGTTTCATTGATTAGAATTATATTTTTATTTTTATTTTGTAACAGCAAGCTCATATCTTTTATTCAACCAGTATATTATTATATCAAACACACACTGAATTTCCTATATAACCAATATAAGTAATTCAAATGATAGTGCTATTGTGGTTAAGTCACAAAATGAACATGTTAAGATCATACATACTTTCATTTTTATTTACCATTCCATCAAATCTTTTTCCATATCAATCCTTAGGATTTCTGTTACTTATATGCATATTATATGCAGTCAGAAATATGAGAGTGATGTACGATCTTAGTTTAGGTAGCATTTATCTTTATTACTTTTATCTCCGCTGTCATAATTTCAGTTAGATCCCACTTGTACAATCTACTTTTTACAAAAGATCTCAAAAACAACTGTGAGTGGAAATTCTTAATCTCTGCTGTTTAAAATAATTTTCTTTGCTTTTCACATACAATAGAGAATTCATAAAGACATGCTGCATCCCTTGACACTTTTTTTTAAATAAAACTGATTTCTAAGGAGATATTATTGTAACCTATTATATATGCTAAGAATAATCAACTACATTGTTTTGACAATGTCACAAGACAAGAATAAATGTTTTTTAAATGATGCGCCATTATGATGTATGGATGTACAGTACTCAATGATGGCTAATGGTCAAGTTTTTCCAATTCTTCAGCAAAAACTTTGTCCTTCTTGGCACTGGCATTTAAAAAAAATCACAATGTCTACACCACAATTTTTATTTATTTATTTGAAATATTTATATAGCTTAAGTCCTATCTTAGTTGTGATCACCATTTACAAAGCAATGTTTACTTAGCTGCCAAGAAAACCAGTGAATAGTAGGAGAATAATCCTGTTTCATCCTCCCGTTTTACACTGACACTATTATCTAATGTATTATTTCTGAGAACATGCAGCAGCAAGGCCAAAAATCATGCATGAACATCCTGAAAAATGGAAAAATCCACACTTAATTATGTTGACTCCTGTTGCTATGTGCTCATTTTAATTTGTGACTAATGCAAATGCATTACATTATGACGTATGTGCCATTTTTAAGCTGTTCCTTCTACCAGTTTCTGATTCTAATTAAAATATATCCAAGCATTAACACACCTTATTTATCTATCTATTCACTTTGTTTGGGAGACAGTTACATATCACATAAAAATAATATTTGTTTTAACTTGGAGTTATTCTCAACTGCAAGACACACTCACACTCACATACGTCTTGAAAAAAGTGTCTGTATTCCTAACCAAAAAAAACCCTCTTCAAAATACAAATGCGGAATGGATTAGTATGTGTCAGGCAACAGTTATAAGGAATAAAAAGCTAGAGGATGCTTTGCTTGTTAAATAAATTGAAAGAGAAGCCTGCACATATAGGCTGGACACAGCTTGAGAAACAATTTTACAAAAAAATAAGAAAAGAATGAATAATGAATACCAATACAAAAGGATAGGTAGTTCTAAATGATACTCACATTTTTGTTCCCTGTGGCCTAGATATACAAGTCTACTTTTCTAATGGGACAGACAGCAGAACCAACAGTAGTGCAACCAATTCCAGCCATCTCAGCTTAAGCATTTCTGAAGTACAGGACGTGTTGTTTTGTTCTGAGCTCACTGCAGCACTTCTGTGTGGTAGCATCCTTTAAGACTAACAGATTTCAAAATAAAATATGTTAGTCTTAAAATGTGCTACCATTCTCCTTCTAATTGAGTATGACAGACAAACAGAGCTGATTCGAGTCCCAAAACAAATTAAGAGAGAGTACAACTAGCTAGTGATAATGCCTAATTACAACTGATACTTTTAGAGCTCTAATTTGTACAAGCTGAAGTTTCTGGGCTATATTCAAATGTAATCATGACACAGCAACAGTCCACGATGCAGATTGCTGTTCTTGCTACTTCTACAGGCTAAGGATGTACAGTATATGTCATAAAGGCTTAAGAAGGTTAACAGGCACTTCCTAGCAAATGAAGACACAACTACTTCCGAGCAAAACTTAAAGTTCTATCTATAATTTATTTATATCATTTATTGGGTCTTATACAAAATTCTTTATTTTTAAAACCACCAGGACTTCAACCCCAAATATGTCAAGGGTATTCTTTTCCTTCATGAATCTTTCTGAAGGTTACAAACTTATCAGTCTCCCAAGTTATTTTCTGAAGCCAAGGAAAGAAGAGCAAAAAGTTATCTGGTATTCTATTGGTGCAAAACAAGGGGATTTATTTATCCATAATTGCTTTTTCGATAAGATTCACATTAATGGAATAATATTTTTTTCTGTTCTACTCTATATGGTAGATGGCATCTTGATGGCAAGACCGGTGATATATAAAATAAACAAACTGTGGATACGTCCCTAAACATACATACACACACACACACAAACCGTATTTCTGAAGAGAAAATATTAGCTGGTATAAATTTAATCTCCCCCATTCCCTTAATAGGGCTAGCAATAGAGTTATATATTGGTTCATACTGCTTTTACAGCCCTCTAAGCAATTTACAAGTCAGTCTATTGCCCTAAGCAATCCAGGCCTTCATTTTACCGAACTTGGAAAGAGAGAAGGTCAAATCAACCATGAGCCAATCAGTATCAAACACCAGGCTGTGAGCAGTCAGCCTGCAACACTGCGCTACCATTGCGCATCCTATACAATTAAACAAATTGTATAGGAAATATTAATCCTTAGCACTTTAAAGTTGACTGTTTATTTACTAACAGAAGTAGCTATAGCCCAACTCTATTTGCTATTCACTGCATTTATTCTTTCGTTATCTGTTTCTGTTATGCATACTTTGCAGAGTAACCAATCTGTGATAAAAAAAAATACAGTCTGATTTTCGTGTGGCATTTGGTGAATAGAAATAACTTTATAGAACTAATAGTGAATGGAAACATCAGGCCAAACATATCACTCCATCAAATAAAGAAAAATAACATGCTAACTCTAAGCAACATCATTTAGTTGAACTAAGTACTGTAGCTAAGAAGATATATAAAGACATTTTTTATATTATTGCAATGTAACAAAAATTTACTCATATATTTTCAATAAAGCACTACGATTACTTAGTGAAATAAGTAATGTGATGTTCATGTTCAGAAATGTCTCCTTGCTATACAGGCAGAAGAGTGTTCTATTTATGTGTCCTATTGAACTGGGTACTTTTACTTGGGCATTTACCCAAAGGCTTTGGCTCAAATGTCTTTATTTTGTTCCAGGGAAGGCAGCCAAACCAGGAAGTTTGCAGAATTTGCCAGGAACAAAAGTAGTATTAGAGTTATTGTTTTAAATGTCCCCATCGCTGACTGAATTAAGGAAAAGTCACACTTTCCCCTGATAATTATATAGAAATTCCCAGGGAGAAATTCAATTACCTGATAATGTATATCTGGCTATACCTACCGTATTATTAATGTTCACATAACAGGACCATTGAAGTGGCTAATCGAGAGAACTGAAAAGAAATCTTGAAAATTTTATAGACCGCTCATTACAAATCAAGATGTTCACAGTGAACCCAAAGTCATCCAGGGGTATTTAATGAATGTTGAGGCCCAGGAATAAAAGAATTTCTACCTTTCCGGATTGGATTCTTTTACCTCATATCCTGTATTATGTTTATATAATATCCTAAGGGATGTTGCTGCCTTCATTCTACTACAATTACTGTAAGTAGAAAGCTTTCCAGAAGCATTATCTAATCTGCTCCTTTTTCCACTCACCATGGCTCTCATCCAGAAGAAGCCAGAGATAACATAAAAGGGCACTAATTTTCAGAAAGATTTTGCTGGCAAGCCAACAATATATTGTCAATTCCATCAGGTCAGTACTGGGGTAACTCTTTTGTATTTCAGCTGAAGGTCTGCTCTCCACAGTACTGAAACCTAGCCTTGGCCACTTCCAATAATACTAGCCATGGTTCTGAACCTGCTTCGTCTTGTTGCAGTTCTTGCAAAGAAGGAGAGCCTTGAGCAAAGCAAGAATCCCCTTTGCTCTTGGCAGAAGAATCAAGTAATTCCAAACTTCCTGAGATTCTTTCTTTTTCCTGCTCAGGATATACCTATTATATTCTTTGTTTTGAATATCATCTAAGAGACTGTTTGTAGACTTTGCCAAAAGCTCTTTTTCCAGCTTGTCTACCTGGTGTATACCTAGAATCTCTAGTTCAACACACACACACACACACACACACACACACACACACACACCACTCCAAATTCACTTGATTGTCATGTTTTGTATAATTCATACTACCAGTTCCATTCTATCCTCTGACCACTATATTACTTACCACTATCAGAAAAATAGCCCAAATGTCATCACTGGACCCATCTGGGATCCAGTGGAGAATAGACACGTTGAAGATACCAGATATTAGAATTAGAATTATAATGTTTAATATTGATGATTATTTGAGGAAATGGATAGATAGGGGCAATTGTTGAATTATGAAAAATGGAATAATTATAGAATAATAATAGGGAATCTAAGGATGCATAATATGAATTGTATTTTACTTAAATGGAAATATTAAGAATTGAAAAAGATTAATATAATAGGGCCACGTTGGAGATACCAGATATGAATTAGAAATATGATTAAGATATACTGAATTTATAATGTTTAATATTGATGATTATTTGAGGAAATTGACAGATAAGGGTACTGGA
>JANHGC010001187.1:46481-56768 GCA_027560395.1 Boaedon fuliginosus
TTCTACTTGCATTTTTTACATGCTTTCGAACTGCTAGGTTGGCAGAAGCTGGGACAAGTCACGGGAGCTCCCTCCGTCACACGGCGCTAGGGGTTCGAACCTCCGAACTGCCGACCTTTCTGATCGACAAGCTCAGCGTCTTACCCACTGAGCCACTGCGTCCCTTCGTCTAAACTTAGCATATTATAAAAAAATCCACTTGATAGTTCTATGATTAAGAAAATGTCCTTGACATTAGAAACCATTATCTACTATCACTGTAGCATCACCAGCCGCATAGCTTGAGTAGTCAGCTTCTTTGCCTCACCCTCCCACAATTCCCGCAACTCGTTCTCGTCCTCCGTAGGGTCCATGTCAAGAACAATCAGTGACCCAGGTTGGTACCCAGTGACATTGGGTATCGTTTCCCCACATCCTCTGAAAAGGAGATGTTGTAGGATTCTACACCTGAGCCCTTTCTCTAAAAGCAGAAGTAGAATATGCAGACAAATCTCTCCTGAAAATTTCAACTTTTAACCACAGGCAGTGCAAAGGGTACATCTTTAGACCCGAAAAATGCAGCAACGTGTTGTTGGGTGCTGCATTTTCTGTCTCAAGCGTGGCGGCCCTGACCCTTTTGAAAAATTGATAAAGGACTCTTGACGAAGCCATTATCCCCGGAAGTGCAAATCTGTAGTAGCGCCTGATGAGAAGGTCAGAGGATTAGATCGGTGTGAGTGGCCTCATAAAAGGATGAAGAGTTATTAGATTAAGACATGGAGGCAATGCTACAGGAGCTTGCAGAGAAAGCAACTTTGCAGAAGAGAATCTAAACGCAGGCCTAATAAACAAGAACGGTGGTCAGAAGCAAATAATATTCTGCACCCCTGAACTTAAATCAGTTCTCAGGCTGAAGCATTCGTGAGTGTCTTACCACTTGGCATTTTGCCTGGACTAATTGGGAAACATGCCAGGGGCTACTGGCAATAGAAATATTCCTTTGCTTTTTTTTTTTTTTTTAAAAAAAGACGGTCTTTTATTTTATTTATTTGTTTATTAAATTTACACCCCGCCTCTCTTCCCCGATCAAGGGGAACGCGAGGCGGCTGACAACGTAATTAAAATACAATAAAAATGCAATAACATCATTTAAAAAAATCAACAATAAAAAACTATGCAGTTAAAAGCTATGAAAATGACACACTCACACAAACAAGCATACGACCATTCATACAAGGCAGTCCTTGTTTCCAAGCCCGCCGGCAGAGCCAGGTCTTCACCGCCCGGCGGAAGGCCAGCAGGCTAGGGACGGTCCGGATCTCTGCGGGGAGTTGGTTCCAGAGGGCCGGTACTGCCACAGAGAAGGATTTCGACCGCGGGCCGGCCAGCCGACACTGTTTAGCTGACGGGATCTGCAGGAGGCCGACTCTGTGCGATCTAACTGGGCGCTGGGAGGCATGTGGTGGAAGAAGGCGGTCTCGAAGGTACCCCGCTCCTAAGCCATGAAGGGCTTTGAAAGATGTCACTAGGACCTTAAACTGCACCCGGAAGACTATTGGGAGCCAGTGCAGCTCGCGGAGGAGTGGCGTTATATGGGTTCACCCAGGCGCACCCTTTATCACTCGCGCGGCCGCGTTCTGGGCCAGTTGGAGCTTCCGAGTGCTCTTTTGCAGTTCTCTGTTTAAATAAAACACTGTGTGTTTAAAAAGTGGTCCTGATCTGTTGTATTTCGGGTGTGGGACAGAACAATTTGTTGAGTTAAAACTATTTCCCTTGAATGATTCCTGAAAACGAATGAAAAAAAGAGAGAATGGGACAACTACCACGACATTAAAAGAGCAAATATAACAGGGAGAAGACACAGCAGTCTGGAGCAGAACATATGAAGTGTGAGATCTAATGCCTTGGGCAAGATGCATTTCTCTACTGCTGCATTTAGCAACTAACATGGGATTAACTGAAATAAGTACAGTCCACACTTTATGCCTACAGTAATCCTTTCCCAGATATATGCCAAACTATCCCTTGATAGTCCTGAGGAAGTTGAGCCAGGAGTAATTACCCTCAGGAGAAAGATAAGAGTAAATGTTGGGATTAACTTCAGGCAGGTAGATCTATTTGGGCTTCGGGATGCAAAGTGTCATAACTTCGAAGGCAGTAGAAAAGCTTATCTCTTAATAGTAACTTTATACCGGAAACTGTGCCTACTAATATAATGTCCATTCTAAAACATATCCAAAAAAAAAAAGAAACCTTTGGATTTCTTACAAGTATTCATTAAAACAGATCCTCTCAGCTTTTTTTTCTTTTTCAGAAAACCTTTTGAAAAACTATTTCTGACCATTTGAAGGAGCTGACCAATTAAAGTCGATGACACATATATTTTTTTTTCCCAGGCTCACTTGAAAGTGACAAAAGAGAGACTGCTTTAATGAATAGCAGGAGGTAGTTCTACTCGTGCTAGGCCCAACATACTTCTTCAAATTACTGTCAGAGAACCGGCGTTCAGGAAGTTTGATCTGGCTGCAAAGTGGTCCAGTTGTAGCGAGCTACTCTGAAGTAGGCTTTTCTTCTATATATATAAAACAGACTGGGTGTGCGGGTATGTGAGTATGTGTGTTTGTATGTGCCGTATAGGCTCTTCTGTGCCTGCGCCAATCTCGCCCAAACTTGCCATGCAGATCACTTACCCTCTGGAGACCAGCACTGTGGGGGTCACACATGCCCTCCACACCTCTGTGCCCCCTAAAACTAATTGTTGAACTGCCCACCCCATTCACCAACACAGACTGGCAAACCAGCACAATTTACTCTGGCGCTCCACAAGAGGTGTGTGTGTGTGTGTGTGTGTGTGTGTGTGTGTGTGTGTGTGTACTGTGCATGTGCAGCACAGTCCTTCCAGTTGGCTCTGCAGGCAGCAGCCAGGACTATACCCGGCAAAGCTGGGTAATCAGCTAGTCTCTTCTAACGCGAGCCCTTCAGCACCTCTGTAGCTTTTAATAAGCTTCATTATTGTACGTGGGGCATCTAGATGAGACTCTCGGGCAAAGCGTCCCAGGGGTCTGCCTCATCATTTGTAAAAAAGTCAGCGAGATGGCCTAACACATATTCCTTCTCCCAGGAGTTCGAGGCTGTATCTTTTACAATCTTTAAATTCAATATGATCCATCCATGAAGTATTATATGTTGGTATGTGCATTTAGTATTAATCGTGTGACAAAAAAATAGTAGTAGTTGCTCTCATAAATTATTTGATGGGTAGATTATTTCCAGATTGTTTTCTAAAGAGATAAATAACTCTGAAATGTTACGGATAACAGACTTAGCATTAGCGGAGAGCTATAAGCAATCGAGCGTTTGAAAATGATTTAGGACACAGATATTTGTCATTTCATGCTGGCATATTGAACAACTCTTTCACTGCAGACAGCTAGTGTTCTGAATAATCTGATCATAACCAGAAGAGTGGTTCAAAGAGCTAATCTGACCAATAATTCTGTTTTAATAAACAAATAAATCTCAGTAGAAGTATGAAACTCTAGAGCCGTGTTGGCGAACCTATGGCACACGTGCCAGAAGTGGCATGCGGAGCCATCCCTCCTGGCATACATGAAGACTTCAAGTGGGCCAGCCCACATGCCCCTGTTCCATGGTGCTCGGTTTTACCATGTTTAGAAGCACAGCTGAGCAGTGCGAAAAGCGTGAACAGCTGTGTTGCGGCTCTGGGGATCACACGTGCATGTGTGGAGGGGTGGAGGAATGTGGGGGTTGTGTGCGCATGCATGGGGCCCCTCCGTGCATGCACACATGACCCCATGCAACCCCCACCCCTCCGCACATCCCCAGAGCTGCAACACAGCTGTTCGCACTTTTCGCGCTGCTCACCTGTGCTAAAAGTGGTAAAATGGATGGGGCACGCACATGTGGAGTAGGGTGCAGGGGCACGCGGCCATGCACGCACGTGCACACACACGTACTTTCAGCACGGAATCTTAAAAAGGTTCGCCACCACTGCACTAGAGCACCCAAAATTGCATCTTTTACCATGGAATATTTTTTGGGAATTTAATTATATTGCAGAAAAGTTACGGAGCATCATCGCACATGCCCCTCGTCATTTTTTTGATCATCATCGCACATGCCCATCGTCAATTATTTTGATGCAATTTTGACCTGAAGCTGTATCTTGGAAACTGGAGCCAATTAATACCCAGGACTTAATTTTCCTTTATTAGTGACCCAATTCTGGTCAAATTAAGCTACTTTCCTTTCTGAGGCTTTGTCCTTGGTAGACCAGTGTAATTTCTTAGGGAGCGGGGGAAGGGGAGAAGGTGCTGAATAGTAACAGTTTATATTAAATTCACATAAAATTTGGATTAATCTCCATAAAATCCTTCAGATAGAAAAGGAGGAAGGCAAAGCAATAATTATGAGGCATTCATAATAAGTCTTTTTTCTGATTCACTTATTTTCACTTGCTGACAATTGCTGTGGTTTATGACAGGTCAGGCCACAGCTGACGTGGCGTAGAGGTGAGGCTTAAATATCAGCAAATCTATTTATACTAGACAGTCATTGTTTCTTATTAAAATAATTTCAAGCTTTCCTATGGTGCAGTGTATTATTACATTTCAGTGCACACCTTATATGCTAAAATACTCATTACACCATTCTCTCTTTAAACGTTTAAAATGTACATAGTGTTTCATTTTTGAGACTAGCTTTGGGTATAGAAAAAAAACAGTAAGGCTAGACTGTTAGATTATAGAGCAGCATATTATTCATATCAACATCCAATCATTTTCATGTTTTCCAATTAAACAGAATGCATTCATTAAATAAACGAGATATTTGTTCTTGTTATATACGAATTGACGTTGATAGTTCAGCAGAGCCTGACTTTTCCCCCCTCTTTCTTGGAAATAACATGCTTTTCAAATTGAAGACGGGTTGCTTGTTTTTGTTTTTTGTTTCCCACAGGAACAAAAATAAACAAGTTTTAATTTGCAATATTGGTGGATGTGTTATTACTCACCGGTATGAGTGGCATTTCCATAAAGGAAGTTCTAAGAGAGTGAAATCCTATAAATATTTGTGGGTTGTTTTTTTTTTTTAATGTAAGGAGATTGAGTTTCTTACCGGATTCCTGATGGTAGAAATCGTAAAGCGAGTGTAGGAAATTTGAAGAAGTAGCCATAAAAATGGCTATGAAATACACCATACACAATAAAGCTAGTCAATAAAAGAAAGAGAAAAAATTTGCAGTGTCTGTAAAGGCCTCCTGCTGCCTGAAATTTTTAGGCATAATATATATATATATATTATTTTAATATACATCAATATCAATACATGAACAGTGTGGCATCTGGATGTCATTCATTTTGATACAAATAATAATAATGTTAATAATATTTAACCAAGCTTATATAATTTTAGTATTACTGCGCATATTTGTATTGAGATACAATCCTTCATTATTTAGTTGTTTACTGTTTCAATGTGCTATTTTAATGCCAATCACAATATTATTTGAACATACATAGAACATACCCTCTTTGAACCTCTAATCTTCCTGTCTATTTATTACTTTTATTTTGTTATATAAAAATGTGTATACTAATATTCCCGCTATCTCTTATTTCTACCTCTGTTGTAATTTTTAAACAGGCCTCAGTCAGTCCACCATTATATTAAAAGACCTTTCCTTTCTATCCATCATCTATTGTCCATTTTAATGCTTCCGTTTTTATTCACTTTTTGGGTTGCCTTCCATATGCCAGAGCCAGAAGCCATATTCTGGGGTTTTTAATTGCTTCTAGCCAGCCACATTAGAGCCTGGGAAATCGGGAGCAGTGAATCGTTTGTGAGGAGAAAAATAGACATAACAACATTCTTGGAGATGTCAAGGTCATCCTTAGCTTGCAGCCGTGAGGAGGGAGAAGGAGAAATGGTGCCAAAGGAATGGAAGTGGATTGGACCATGTGATGGACTTGTGGGTGCAGGAGGAGGGATCTTGAGTTTCAGATTCGGGTTTCTCCACTTTGTGCCAACTTGGATGGACTTTGTTTCTGAGTATGACTATGGGAAGTTTATTTGGAACGCTGACACCATACTTCTCTCTTGCATCTTTGTCTCTATCGACCTCTACATCTTTACTATTCAGGCTATATATTTCTCTCATCTTGCCCATCTTATACTGCCAGGCCTCTAGAATGCCTGGCCGAGCTCCTATCTCTTCTGTCTCTCTTTCGAAAATATCATCCTATTTATTCCGATCCATTTTTAAATCTCTTAAAATACTTTTTCCTTGCTTTATTTCATCAGTCACTTTTATCTTTACTGTCTTCTCCTTCTTGCTTTATTTGCTGATTTGTCTGTTCTATCTTTTCCTCCATTCTTTCTGTTATCTCCTCCTTTTCTTGGACGTAGTGATCTTTATTCATTGTCCCTTGTTGAATGTTTTCTATTTTCCCATCTGTGCCATGCATTAAGTTCTTTATCTCTTCAGAGTTCTTTCTCGTAATGTCCTTAATGTTTTGAAACATCAATGGCATTACTTCCAAAAATCCACTCATTTCCCCCTGATGGAACATCTCAACTTGCTTTATTTTATTGTTATTTATTTATTTGTTTTTATTTATTACATTTTTATGCCGCCCAACTCCTGAAGGACTCTGGGCAGCTTACAACAGGGATAGCAAGAGCACTCAGATGTTATATACTGCTTATCAGAGCTTTACAACACTCCCCAAGCAGTTACAGAGTCAACCCAGTTGAGAGATGGCCTGTCTTTACCCCCAATAAGCAGAGACCTTTGGATCGGGGATGGGTTTCTAAACCGTTACGCCTAATTGCAGGGTTGGCTGAACCGGAAAGAATATCATAGTTCAGTCTATTCACCTTTCCCGTTGTAGAAGCTCCAGCTGCGTACGGAATGCTCTGTTGGGATTTTCCCATACAATATAGAGTCAACTGCTTTACCACCAGATGGTGACAGAGAGAGAGAAAGCCCAAAGAAAATTTCGCAACCCCAAGCCTTAAGGGAGGAAGAAGGGGTTACTGGAGGGGTATAAAAGTGCGAGCACATGTACCAACTCTTACTCTTGTACCATGTTCTTGGAGGAAGGAGGACTTGCACTTGTGCAAGCTCCTCCATTACTACCATCAAAGCCTAATTTTACTTTTTCTTTAATAATCTTATTCTAAATAAAAATACCTATTTTTGAACATTTGGCTGGCGCTAATTTTTGGGGAACAAGGGAGCATCTCCTGATCTATCAACTCTCGAATAATCCTAACATGTTCTGACGTGACGTGCCACCAGGCTACATGCCGCCGAATTCACACACACCCCATTGTCTCTCAGGTGGCGTGTTTTAACTGGCTGCGAGATCCAGGAGCCCAATGTGCCGCGTCAGAGCGTTCCGTGCGCAGCCGGCGCTTCTGCAACGGGACAGGTGAGTAGACTGAACTATTCTTTCCGGTTCAGCCAACCCTGCAATTATTTGAACCGGTTCAGAAACCCATCCCTGCACGTCATCTTTAGTGAAGCGTGCAAACCAGTGTCTGCATTTCCTGCATCGGGTGAGGACAGCACATCTTTCTCATCCTGTCCTGGCCACTTTTTACAGAGGCATCATTGAAAGCGTTTTAACCAACTGCATCACTGTTTGGCTTGGTGGCTGCAGCGCCTCAGAGAGAAAGTCCATTCAGAGAGTGGTAAGGACAGCCGAGAAGATTATAGGAAGCTCGCTTCCTGTCATTCAGGATACTCCTTATAAGCGCTATGTGCTTAGAGCTTAAAGCATTGTTAAGAGACCCACACACACCCACTTCATGGCCTGTTTCTGTTGCTCCTCTCTGGGAGGAGGTTTCAAAGTATTTCTACCGGGACTACCAGATTCTGTAACAGCTTTGTTCCCTATGCCATTTGTCTAATAAACTTTCAAGGTTCATTTTTCTTGCCTTGTGCATGTATACATCCAAACTAGACTGTATTGTTTCTCTGTGTCATATAATATATATGTGGGTATGTGGGTATATGCATATTTTTTATTTGTTTGTTTGTTTGTCATGTTTATGAAGTTTGTATTGGAGGAGGTGACCCTTTGAGAGCTGTATGACGATTAGTGTACATTTAAGGTGGCAATAAAGTTATTCTAGGTCTTTAAATTTCTAGAAAACAAAAGGTTGGGAAGTATATATACAGCATTGGCACAACAGAACAAAAGAGGTGTTACAGAACAAAAGTGGTGTTATATATAAAAGAGAGAAAATTGAGACAAAAATGATATATAGTGATGAAGAAGGAAGAATCTTAATGGTGGAAGCATATTTGAACAACCAGAAAATCTTAATAGTTGCCATCTACGCACCAAACAGAGGACAAGAAAACTTTTATAAAGACTTACATCAGAAAAGAATAGAGGTGGAATATGAAGATATCTGTATGATGGGAGATTTTAATGCAATCAGTAATGTGAAATTAGATTATTGCACAACCGCCAAGCTGAAGAAAGAGAAAAGGACATCACCAAAGACATTTTCTAAGATGGTAGAAGAAATGAAATTGCAAGACGGATGGCGGGTGGGGGGAAAAAATCCTGAAAAAAGACAATATACATTTTATTCCAATAGACACCAATCATGGTCCAGGATAGACATGATATGGATTGCAAACGGACTGATTAATAATATAGAAGAAATAATGATTGAGACAAATACTTGGGCTGATCACAACCCGATGACATCCATCAAGTTATTCTAGGTCGAAGTCTAAGAATTGAGAAAACCAACGGGTGGGGATAGAGGAAAGAAAGGTGGAAAGGTTCAGTTAGTTTCCTTCCCAACATCTGCCCCTACATCTATCTGGTTCTTCACTGAAGAACCTAATATTTGTAGCTTAGTTGAGTCCTGGGCAGGAAAAATCAAAAGTATAATAGTTGAAACCCGGCTCAAAAACAGTCACTGTGAGAGGAAACCTTGCAATCCTAGTGGACGGTCACGTAAACGTTGAGTCATCAGTGTGCAGCAGAATGCAAAAACACTAATACAATCCTTGGTTGTATAAGCAGAGGTATAGAATCAAAATCATGTGAAGTATTAGTACCACTTTACAAAGTCTTAGTAAGGCCACACCTGGAATACTGGATCCAGTTTTGGTCACCGCTTTTCAAAAAAAGATGTTGAGACTTTGGGAAAAGTGTAAAGAAGACTTAACTAAGACGATTAAAGGCCTGGAGGCTAAAGCATATGCAGGATTTGGGTTTGGCTAGTCTAGAGAAAAGAAGGACTACAGAGGACATGATAGCATTATTCCAACATTTAAGAGGCTGCCACAAAGAGGAGGGGGTCAATTCATTTTCCAAAGCACCAGAGGGCAGGACAAGAAACAGGAAACTAATCAAGAAGAGAAGCAACCTGGAATTAAGGAGAAACTTCCTAACAGTGGGACCAATTAACCAGTGGAACAGCTTGCCTTCAGAAGTTGTGAGTGCTTCATCACTGAGGGGCTTTAAGAGAGATTGGCAGTCACTTCTCTGGAATGGTATAGGATCTCTTGTTTGGGCAGGGGGCTGGACTAGAAGACCTTCAAGGTCCCTTCCAGCTCTATTCTGATTTGGAATCCTAACAGAACTAAATTAGCTTTAAAATTGCTTAACTTTGGTGAGAATAATCTTGAATGTCCACCTCAGATATAAATCCAGAGTAGATTCTGCATGCATTGAAAATCATTTGAAAGCAATGCTTCATCACATGGGCAAATGGCATGCCCCTCCATGTCTCTTAAAGGAACCACATCTCTTTTTTTCCCCCAGAGTCAGTTCAAAACAGTTATTTTTTTTTAAATTTGCCTGCTTAAAGCACCCATGCACCTGAGCAGTAGAGAATTACTGCAATCCTGTTAGTCTGAGCATTACTTCTGAATCATTTTCAAAGCTTGCTCGCATAGCCCTAGTCCATGGCTGCTTGCCTTTATTTTCTAATTTTGTTTGCTTACTTATGATCAAAGATCAAAATGTATAAACTATACATCAGATGTAGACATAATAGAAATGAACAATTATGAAAAATTAAACAAGAGTAAACGTAAATTAACTTAACACAGTTGTACATATTTGTCTCCATTTGTATCTGAATAAAATTTTAAACAAAATGCCCCCAAAACTACCAACCCTAGCAGAGTAAGTAGAGAGTTATCTTAACAAGAGCCTGGGTGGCCGCAGTGGTTAAATGCAGCCCTGCAGTCTCTGCTGACTTGTTCAGCAGGCTGTCAGATCGAATCCCCAGGCTCAAGGTTGACTCAGC
>JANHGC010001188.1:46758-61211 GCA_027560395.1 Boaedon fuliginosus
TATAGTAAAGAAGATACATATTTAATGATCCAGGTATTAACAGCAGCTAGGATTGTATTTGCACAATGTTGGAAGGGATCAATAATACCTAGTGAAGAAATGGTGATAAACAAAATATTAGAATGTGCAGAAACGAACAGATTAACGTTAATGATCAGAGAGAAAGAAGACACAGAATAATATAAGATATGGTATACATTTTATAATTGGTTAGAAAACAGGATCAGGGGGAAAGACTAGTTATAGTTAAGATATAGATATAGAAATATAGAAATATAATTGTTGGATCAGAATATAGAAATATGGAAATGTAATTGATATAGTCAGAATATTGAAGTATAGAAATACAATTGTGATAGTTTAAATATTGATAGTTTAAATATTGAGATGTATTGATCATTGAATACATATAATTTGTAACCTCTTGCAACACAAAGTTTGAGATGATGTTTTTGTAACAAAAAAAATTCACAAAAAAAAGCATGTAAAAATGCAAGTAGAAAAATAGGGAACACCTTTGGTGGGAAGGTAATAGCGTTCCATGCGCCTTTGGCATATAGTCATGCTGGCCACATGACTACGAAGGCATCTTTGGACAGCGCTAGCTCTTCGGCTTTGAAACAGAGATGAGCACTGTCCCCTAGAGTTGGGAACCAACTAGCACATATGTGCAAGGGGAACCATGCCTTGACAATAATCAGACATGTGAAGGACTGTTTACATGATCTTTGAGGTGCCTTCTCCAGCGTCTGTGCAGAAGGAAAAACCACGCCTTTCTTCCTTCCTTGTTCTGGTTTCTGCCTGGAGCAGAAGTGTTCTATTTTCTTCCTTGAGAAATGTAGACAGATAAGGCTTTTATATTGTTTTATATTGTTTTCAGTAAAGTTTTATTCTTTAGCTGTGTGCCTACGTGTTTATTTATTTGCAAATGAATCAAGATGATCCTCAACTCTGGAGCCCAGATGGGTATCGTGACAATAAAGAACTCTCTGATAAATTGAAAGACAAAAAGGACAAGCATAAAAAGTGGAAAGAGGGACATCTAACTAAGTCAAAATATCAGCAAATAGTCAGAGCCTACAAAGGTGAAGTGAGGAAAGCTATGGCTCAAAATGAACTAAGGCTTGCAACAAAAGTCAAAAATAACAACAACAAAAAACTTCTTTCCATGTGTAAAAAACAAGAAAAAAGGAAATTATTGGCCCATTAATGGGAGAAAGCGGCAAGAGGTGACAAGCAATGGAGAAAAAGCAGAACTGCTTAACTCGTTTTTTTCTATCTATCTTTACATAAAAGGAAAAAAGTCCAACCTATCAAAAACAATACCATAAAAAACAGATTAGGAATACAAATTAAAGTAGGCAAGAAAATGCCAAGTGAGCACCTGTTCACCCTAGACAAGTTCAAATCACCATGTTCAATCTCTTCTTTAAAAATTCCAGTGCTGGAGCGTTCACAACTTCTGGAGGCAAGTTGTTGCACTGATTAATTGTGGCAAAAGTTACATCTACATGGATAATTTCTATTAGATAATGGTACATTAAAACTAATGGATTTGTCCAGAATGCTTAGGAAAGTAATTACCTTTGTTATGGTTTCCTCTGCAATAACTGCCTGCACTTGGCCATCCAACTCTGCTTTGTACTGATCTCTTATGGATCTCAGTAACATGGCAATATCAACTGGATCAAAAATGGTTGTAGAATCAACTGTTAACAGAAATCCAATACAGATTTATAGTTTCAGTCTCTTACAAAAATATTCTAACTGGTTTTCTCTTCTATTTCAATTCTAATCCTTTTGACATGTACCATCTATCATTTATCTACATTTTAAATTTAGCTAAAGAGAATTTAAATTTGGTTGTTTAAAAAATACAGCTAATTCTCAAGCTACAATCTGAGCCTGGGAAAGTTAGGAAAGTGCTGAACAAGGGGGGACTCAGAACCAGTCTGTGAAGTTGTGGTTAATGCAGCATCCTTGCAGTCACATGATGATCATTTTCAACATTCCATACTGGTTTCTCATAAGCAATGTCAATGGGGGAGCCAGCAGGAAGTTGCAAGTTGCTCCTGCTGCTTTTCCACATGCCCATGCTCCATTAGTGCCTGCCTGTGACATTACCTGCCCTCTCATAGCTCTCAAGCACAGTTCTCACCTGCTGGCCCACATGCCTGGGCCCTGTGTCTTATTTATCAATTCTGGGTCTATGAAGAGAAAACATTTTTTTATCTCAGAGAACAAGGAACTGAATCATTCTAGACAAATGCAGAGGGAGAAAGGTAACTATGAAGCTTACCTAACTAGCCTGGCCTGCCTAATTGTAATGATAAAACAGATGGAGGAAAGTTAATGGATGTTATTGAAGTAATAGATACATTGCACAGGGGATATCTTGGTCTGTAATGGTTGTTAAACCTCAAAATGACACACAGCAGGCTCAGACTAAATTATTTTGCTTCACAATTTATGTGTCTGAGACAAAATTTGAAGTCTCTCACACAATGAATCACAAGTGATTGCAAAGAATAAACTTATGGATCTGGTTTCAGTTTCAATTTGGAGGGCAATTTCCATATTATTATTAGATTTAAGGGCTGCTTTTCTACTTGCCTATGCTCTAAAGCAGCGGTCCCCGACCTTTTTGTACTCAGGGACCACCAAATCCATAATTTTAAATCCCAGGGACCACCAGTATAAATCCAGCATGCCACTCCCTAACCTTCCTTCCTCCTCCTCTGATTTTACTTTCCTTCCTTGCCCCCTCTTGATTTCACCTTTCTTCCCCCCTCCTGATTTCACCTTCCTTTCTTCCCTCATTTCACCTTCTTTCCTGTCTTCATATTACCTGTGTGTGTGTGTGTGTTTATCTCTCTCTGTGTGTATCTTTTTCATCTCTTTCTGTCTCTCTCTTCTCTCCTCCCTTCTCTCTCTTTGACTCTCTCTCATCCGTCTCTCTCTCTCTCTCTCTGTCGTTGATGACCCCCACCCCTGTGAAGCAGAAACTGCTCCTGTTTTAGCTGGGGTAAACACCGCAGGGGTGGATGGGCAGAAAGAAGACCAACGCTCAGCCCATCCATGCCGGAGGAGCCCTGGCAGGCTTTTCTACAGTGGGATAGAAGGAGGGAGGGCGGCGGGGATGGACCCCCCCTCCCCAAGGAAAGGTGGCATGCGTGCGAAGCCCATCCCGGAGCAACGCTGTGCTCTGTCACCCGAGCTTGCTTGCCCCCCCCACCCTCGGCATGCCTTGTCGAGGGACATGCCTCCGGGCTGGTGATCTTCTCTGTGGGCCGCAGGGGTGTGCATGCCACAAGGCATGCCAAGGGGTGTTTGTGAAGCAAGTGAAGCCAGCGTAGCTCTGGGATGGGCCTCCCACAATCAGCACCTTTCCTTTGGGAGGGGGGGTCCATCCTTGCCGCCCTCCCTCCTTCCCTCCCATTGTAGGAAAGCCTGCCAGGGCTCCTCCGGCGTAGATGGGCTGAGCGTCAGTCTTCTTCCTGCCCCCCCTACAGTTTTTACCCCAGCTAAAATGGGAGCAGCGGCTGGTGGGAAAAGGGGTAGTGGGCACACCCCTGGGGGCCTTCCCACCCGGGCTCTCAGTCCCCCGCATGGGGGCTGTTCATGCCAGCTGGCCGGCCAGGCGCCTTCCATGGCTGTGGCTGCGGCACTGGCAAAGAAAGAGGCAGCCAAGGGAAAACTTTGCAGAGTTTCCACTCCAGCCACACAGCACATGTCAAAAAGGCTGCAAGGCAGCCCTAGTCACATGACTGGCCTATTGGTCAGTGGGAGCGGCTATTCTACCCAGGTGCACCACGGACCACCAAAATTTTCTCACAGACCACCAGTAGGACACGGACCACCGATTGAAGACCTCTGCTCTAAAGTGCCTGCCTGTGGCACTTTCCCTGTCTCCCATGGAACCCACTCACCTTCCAATGCTCCACATGTTCCTGTCACACTCCTTCGCACACCCATAGCTCTCAACTACAGTTCTCACCTGCTGGCCCACTTTCCTGGGCCCCGTGTCTTATCAGTCCTGGGTCTATGAAGAGAAAACAAAGTTTCCTATCTCAGAGAACGAAGAATTGAAAAGGGGAATCATCTAGAGAAAGGCAGAGGAAGAAAGGTACCTATGAAGCTCACTTAGCTTGCACAATTGTGAAGATAAAAACAGGGGAGGAACATTAATGGATGTTATCAAAGTAATAGATACATTGCATGTTTTATATCCAAATATATTTTATTCTTTATACTGTTTCCATCTTCCCTTAAATATATTAACTGAATCCACAATGGTCTGAGAATCAATGTCTCCAAATTAATCAAATTAGCAAACTTCCTCAAAATCTGAAATAAGTCACTGAGACCTAATCACATATCAAAAGATAAGGTCTGCAAACACAAATTAACTAAAGTCTCCCAACAGAACTGTATATTCACAAGAATACATATCCACCCACACACCCTCACACACACATACACACCTCTCACTATGTAGGGACTTCCCCACCCAGGTAAGCAAACTGTTTTGCTTTTGGGAATACATATTTCTACTTTAATCACAGATGTCTGGATCTCATTTTTACTTATTCGTGTACAACCGGGGCTCAAGTTGGAACCCCAAAGTATTCTTCTGACAGTATGTAATGTTTGTAAACCTCAAAATAGTACACAGCAGGTTCAGATTAAATTGTTTTGCTTCACAATTGATGTGTCTGAGACAGAATTTGAAGTCATTCACACAATGATTTCACAAGCAATTGCGTAGAATAAACTGATCTATCTGGTTTCAGTTTCAACTGACTCTAAACCCCGCTTGGTTTTCCCCCTGGTTAAAAGTAAAGTTTTCTTTCTCCTGCCCATGCAGTCCATCCCATGGTCCAATCATGTCACAGTCGAAGGGTCAGTGGGTGATAGATCCCCACCTCCTTGCACCTGGTGAGAATGTCCTTGGTTCTCAGAGTTTTGCGTACAATCCCCCAGCTATCTCTACCACCCCACTCCCTTTCCCACAGCTCCACTCATCTCCACTATGGCAGCCCTGAAGGTACCAGCGGGAAATAGCTTCAGGGGTGACATTGTTACTATTAGATTTAGGGATTACTTTTCTACTTGCCCACATTCTATAGTGCCTTCCTGTGACACTTTCTCTGTCTCCACTCACCTTCCAATGCTCCACATGTTCCTGTGACACTCCTTCGCCCACCCATAGCTCTCAACTACAGTTCTCACCTGCCAGCACACTTGTCCAGGTCCTGTATCTTGTCAGTTCTAGGTCTATGAAAGAAAACAAAGTTTTGTATCTCAGAAGACAAGGAACTGAAAAGACAAAAGTTACCTATGAAGCTCACTCAGCTAGCCTAGCTTGAATTATTGTAAAAATAAAAGAAGTGGAGGAAAGTTAATGGATGTTATCATAGTAATAGATAGATTGTACAGGGGATATCTTGGTATGTAATGGTTGTAAATCTCAAAATAGCAACAGCATGCTCAGACTAAATTATTTTGTTTCACGACTGATGTCTGAGGTAGAATTTGTAGTCTCTCACACAAGGATTTCACAAGTGATTGCGTAGAACAAACTGAACTGTCTGGTTTTAGTTTCAATTTGGAGGCCAATTCTGATGTTACTATTAGATCTGGGGATTGCTTCTGCTCATTTTCATGTCTTATGTCAGAGGCCATGATATTAGATCATTGGCCAAATGGCTGTGGAAAACGCCACCATTGCTGTATTTCCTATATGTGTTCCTATTTGCATCCATTATAAAGAAGAATATTCATATATATCTCATGCTTCCTGCTACTGAATCAGGAGTCTGGCAATTCAGGAGTTTGAAAACTAAAGGGCTGACTTTGTTATAGGGCCTGTCCATGCCTTAAAAACTGCCACCATCAACCATCTCAATGTAATGTTGAAGTCCCACCATCAACCATCTCAATGTAATGTTAAAGTCCCACCATCAACCATCTCAATGTAATGTTTAAAATATTTTTATTTTATTTTATTTATTTGATTTATACCCCCCCCCTCATTTCCCCGGTCAAAGGGAACTTGAGGCAGCTAACAACAGATTTAATACATAAATAACAACTAATAGACTTTAAAAATATAAAATAACAATCAACAACATTCAAGAGGGTTAGAGTTAATGTTCGTGGCTTTTCGGAAGGCCAACAAGGTGGGAATGGTCCTAATCTCAGGGGGAAGCTGGTTCCAGAGGGCCAGCGCTGCCATAGAGAAGGCTTTAGCTGACATTGTTTGGCTGATGGAACCCGTAGCATGGCAACTCTGTGGGATCTAACTGGGCGCTGGGAGGCATAAGGTAGCAGCAAGCGGTCAAATATATACTTGAATATAAATCCCATTTTTCTGTACAGCACAATCCATGGTCATGCTAGCTAATGAGGCAAACATAGTCTTGCTGAAAATAGTAGCTCTTACAGGAGAATTAACAACGTCCTGAAATTTTAGTATACATTAAATCAACTAATGTTTTAATTAATAAGCAATAGATTTAAGCAAAACTATTCAATTTTAAAATCTCATTGAATTTTAAACTTTTATTTAATTGTAACTGATCAATTAGAGGGAAAATAGTTAAAACCCTTTAAATTAGTGGTTTCCACTACCACCTATGCACTACAGCAGGGGTGTCAAACTCAATTTCATTGAAGACTGCATCAGGGATGTGTTTGACCTCAGAGGGCAAGGGGGTGGGTATGGAGGGTGACCGGGGGCGTGGACATGGTGGACATGGCATGGGACTCATGTCAGGGGCCAGGTGTTAAGGCAGGACTTCCTGGTGATTCTCCCTCACTCTCATTATAATCTACTTCCTTCCTTCTTTCCTTTTCTTCTTTTTCCTTTCCTCTTCGTTTTTTCTTCTTCCTTCCCCTTTCCTTATTTTTCCTTCCTTGCTCTTTCCCATCATTCCTTCTTCTTTTTCTTTTTCTTTTCTTTCCTTTTCTCCTTTCCTGCCTTTCTTGCATGCTCAAATGCAAAAAGGGTAATATTTCTCCTTTTTTGTTTTTAGTTTGTTTTGATAGCCCTCTGCCAGCGAAAACAGTGTGTGGGGGAAGCATGTGGCACCCCGTAACCCATTTTCAGCCTGGACAGCCTCCTGCAGCACTCTTCCAGTGAAAACAAAGCCCGAAGGGGCCACACACAGCCCCCTGAGCTCCGTTTTCACTGGCAGAGGGCTTCAGGAGGCCATCATGGAAAAAATGGAGCACAGGGCCCTGTATGGGCCCTCCCCCCGCCCCCCGAGCTCCATTTTCATTAGCAGAGGCATCACGGGCTGATCCTTTACTATTTCCAGGCCAGCCGCATGGGCCAGATCTAAGTACCCCTCAGGCCGGATCCAGCCTCTAGGCCTTGAGTTTGACACCCCTGCAGTACAGCATATAGAAACTAACAAAAAACACTATGGTAACAAACTTGTTTTTTCCTCCAAGCTAGATGCAGCTACTGGTCCTGACTTCCAAATTTGAGAAATACGAAGCCACCCTCACTGCAAATTTTCTTCCAAAAAATTGTCATTACCTTCAATTACAATCATTTTTCTAGACTGGAGAGGATATTGCTTCCTTGAGTAAAGAGTAATAAATAATGCTTCAGCAATTTGTTTTGTTTGTTCTTCAGATTTCATTGAGTTATTCATGTTCAGATATGTATTTCAAATAGAAGTTTCTGTCTTATTTTTGTAAGAGTTGTTTCTTCTGTTGTCTAGAAGAGATCAAACATAAAAAGTCTCCAGCAGCTTCATTTACAGGTCAGAATATATAACATTCAGCAGATACTCTTCAGAACAGGAAGCATAATTTACAAAGTAAAACTATGTATGTTTCCTGTGACACATTGGTAGCCATACCATAGCCATTTTAATATACTGCCAACTATTATAAATAAGAAACGTTAATTACCAGAAAGCGATATCAACTTCACCAATGCTTTCTCTTCTACTATTCAAGACTCAGCTGGCTAAAAGGAAGTAGAATTTGATATTTGATATTGTATGCATAACCTTTGGACTCCAAGACATTTTCATGTGGCTATAATAGCAGTAATATGTCTCATTAAGCAACTACAGCGCTTGTCTATTTTTTCAACAATTCTTTCAGTTACTTTAAATGCATACTGTAAATCTCATCTGTTTTTAACTTTATATTTCACAATCATTTGCTCCCATTGGAGTTGGGTTTTTCAAGTATAAAGTCCCCTTCAACTATTTGGACCTCTAGCACCTTCAAGTTTTCATCCATTTAGGTTTTATTGGCAACAATGTAGAACTTATTTGCTACTACTTTTTTCAAATTTGTATAAAGACAACTCTGTTATTTCTTGACAGTACCCCATCTAGCTTCTAACAGTTAACAGTTAACTACCAGTGCAGCCCATCAGGAGGGGTAGGGCCTTTTCCCTAGAAATCTGGCAGACCTTTGCATTTCTGCCCTGCATACTCTGGGATCTACCCCAGCAGGTAGCTCCTCTCACTCTTCCTCACTGGTCTGCAAGCTCTCCCCAGCCGAGGCCTGTTCTGCTGGCAGTTCAGGGTCAGTAATTCATGATGTGCCAGAACAATCTCATTCTCCCTCAAAGCCTCTGAGGAAAAAGTGGAGGAGTCGTTGTCCACAGGAGACATCATACTGCTTCAGCTCCTGCCCACCTAGCAGTTTGAAAGTATGCAAATGCAAGTAAATAAATCAACTTTTGATGGGATGGTAAGAACATTATGTGTGCTTCGGTATATAACCATGCTGGCCACATGACCAATGTCTTTGGACTGTGCTGGCTCCCTCAGCCAAGAAATGGAGATGAGCACTGGGCTCTAGAGTCAAACATGACTGGGAATGGAAACCTTTACCTTTTAGAAAAATACGCTGAGTGATTTTTTTCAACATATAATGAAAGAACCTTTATCTAAGTTTAAACATATAAAAACATTTTTTTAATTTGGAAAAAAGCAGCAAAGGAGTAATTACAATGTTGATTTTGGAAAGCTTTTAAACAGACTAAGGGGTCAGATTGACTAGAAATAAGATTTTGAAATACAAAAATACTTGCTGCAAATATACTTGTTTAAAATCTTACGAAAATATATAAATATTTTGAGTTTAAGAAATCTCTTCCTGGGAAAATGTTCTAGATCAGAGGTATCCAAACTTGGCAACCTTAAAACTTGTGGATTGACCTTAAAGCTTTGCTGGTTGAGGAATTCTGGGAATTGAAGTCCACAAGTCTTAAAGTTGCCAAGTTTGGACACCTCTGTTCTAGACAAAAGAAAAACATGGTAAGGGGACAGCCTGGTTACTAGAAGCAACCAGAAACATTTTAATTAAAGGGGAAGGGCCACTAGTACAGAACGGAGAAAAGTATTTTAATTCTGAAAGAATTCAAGAATATTTGGCAACAACATACTCAGATCTTTCTGTTTAGACTGTCTGATACAATAAAAATGTGCATCAATAAAAAAAATTAAAGGGGGATATAAATCAGGCTATGGATTTCAAAATTGATAGGATACAAAAATGATGCTGACATTATACAGGACCTCCCCTCAAATGAAACAAGCCAATTTAAATAATTTTATTACAATATCAAATTTCCCCACCCAATGAAACTATTTTAGATGCATACAAAATATTGATTACCATTATAAATTAGAGAAGCATGGAAAGGGACTGTGCTACATGAATGTTTTATTGTGTTTATTGATTTAATTATGAGCCTCCCAAGATTGTTCTATTTAAAACAGGTGGCCGTATGAGTTTAATAAATAAATAAATTTGAAATTAAGCAGAAATAAAATTATAATTGCTATTTTTTAATTTGCAATTTACTCATATACTCTTATTGTGGCAAAGAAATTTGTACTTGGTTTAGAAAAAACTGCACAAAACTATTTTTTCCATATATGGCTGTCAGAGGTTAGAGGGTACAATATTTAGTGATATCTTCCAGACACACAAATGCTCCTTAATTTATCATCACCCTGAAATCTCAGCTCTCCCATTTCAATTCTGTAGATAAATGCAAAGCTCCCTTTGTTTGTCCATGGACATGTTCTTCATATTTGGCCTTTTGAGGGCGGGTGGTTTCTCTGCATATTTTTCTAAACACAAGAGCTTTCATTGGCACTAAAACTTATGCGGTAGAAATCCTTTACTGACAACTTGTAAGACTTACAGCTTAATCTAAATAATGCAATAAATAAAATATACAAAATCGCTGGCTCCTCTTGGTTATGACCAGCCCCATAAATTAGAAAAAAAATCAGGATGTCAGGCCTGCCACTGTCTCCAGAACTGTCTTCAAGAGTGAGACAAATGCCTGTAGGGCTTCTAGCTTATTTTCAGTCTGCTTCACTAACAGCTGCATCTCTGCACTTCCTGTCTCCAGCAGCAGCTCAGTTAGGAAAAGGCAGCCTGTGTCATCCTGTGCCCCTAGGTAGACTTTCCATGACTGTGAACCAGGCTTGCTCATTGCAATAGTCTGAATATGGACCATCTGCAGGGCAGCCTGCAAAGTCTCTGGCTGCACGGATTCCTGCCACGGAATGGCCTGCTGGCAGCCAACAGCCAGGTTTAGCCACGTCCTCTCAAACTGTTCTGCAGTCAGACATAGACTAGATATTAAGGTAAGGCTACTGGAACTGGCATTAATAACAGGGTCCTCCTCCTCCTTTTCCAACATCAGCGGCACTGAAAAATAAAGAAAGGACATAATATTTACTTATTTTTTATTACATACATTTGTGTACCATCAAATCATCTGACTCACAGAGGTTTGCAGCAATAACATCTATTAAAACACAACATTAAACTCATCCTTCTAAGCCTCTGTATAAAATGCATCGTACATTAAAATCAAAACCAAGAACCAAATTATAATCATAAAAGCAACCCAGATCCACTATTAGTTTCCAAAGATTATCTGAACAAACTAATGTTGACAACTTTGCAAATACCCAGTTTCATCCATGGATGAAACATATCATAAGAACATAAGCAGTGCCTCCTGGATTAGATCTCTGTCCCACCTAATCTAACAATACGTTTTCACAGTGGCCAACGAACTACATAAGGAAGACCATTAGTCTCCCAGTAGATGTCTATAATCTTTCTCTGGATGCACATTCTTGTTTCTTATGTAAGAAGAGTCTTAAGTGTAGGTAGGCCTTGACATATTGTATGTTATTTGGTGGAAATCCGCAAAAATGATTGTAAATCTTGAACATGCAACTGCAGGATGCTCCCATCAGTTGTAAATGCAAGCTGGTTGCCAAGCACTTGAATTGTGATCATGTGACTGTGGGGATATGATGGTACACTGAATTTTTAAACCACAAGGGTGTCTAGTCCAAGAAGGACTGCAATTACCACCACAGCCATAGCTGAGTAAAGACTCTAATGCAGGAGAACCCTAATTCAAGGACCTGTCCCTCCAGAGGAAAGGCAATTTTGCACAAAATCAACCATGAACTGACATCAAGCTAGATGGTTTGCATAAGAACACTAGCTTTCTCTTGCTGGAAATCTGAGTCTGTTTTGTCAAATCTAGTCCTTCATAACTTCCAGAAACTGAAAAAGGCACTCTAGTGCATCTCTTGATGTGACAACGTACAGCTGAACAACATCAGCATATGATGATCTCTCACTTCAAACTAAAAGATGATCAGTTTCATATAGTTATAAAATAATTTGGATGAGAAAGAGCCATTCTGTGGAACTTCACACTGGATAAATTACTATTAACAGTATAAGCTGTTAATAGTAATACTGTATGGGTGTATGCTGTTATTAACATGAACATGCATATTACAATTATAACAAACTTAGTATTACCTATTAAGTGAAGAATAACTTGTCAATCAAATTCCTAATTTTTCACTGGCTATGGTTATTAGGAAAAGTGAACACATGAAGAGTAGGAAACTAATTAAAATCTACCTATGTCTCTTACCTTTGCCTTCTCTTTTGGAATTATCTGTGCTGGAGTCTGCACAGTGGAGATCAACTACTCGACTAGCTGTCATAGCTGCCCATTGCTCCTTGCCATAGATGGGCACCAAGGAATTAAAGTCAGGGACCCATTCATTAATGGAACTTTCAGTCTGCTCCTCTAAAAGACGGAGGGAACGATCCGATGTTGGGCTGCACAGAATTCCTTTTGTTTCTTCCACACCAGATTGTAATAGACGATAGTGAAATAATGCACGGTCCCGAACTGCCATGTCTTTTTCCTCCTCTGGATCAGAGACACAAACATTTGGCAACAACAACAAGAATAAGCAATTACTTCATTTGGCTTTTAGTGATGCAGTTCCAAAAAGCCTTTCCCGATCCTTCCTCTCTCCTTTAGAACCTATTAAGACAGGGCTGTCAAGTTCTTGGCCCATAGGCTGGATGTGTCATGCACTGGCCATGCCCATGCCCAGTTTATCGAAGGGGGGAAAAGTCGAGATACATCACGTGATGCTACCATGATGACGAGAGGTGGGTTTTTTTGTAATTTTTTTTAATTGATTTTCCACATTTAAAAACATAAGCATCATCTATTTCCTCCATTCTGGTGTTTTTGGGGTTATTATATTCATTGTAAAGATTAATATTCAAAAACCATCATTCATATAAAAAGGTAAAGCATTCATATCAAATATAACACAAGAAAGGTAAAAGAAAGGTAAAAGGAGAAGATATAGAAAGATGAAGTAAAAAAGCCCCATAATTTCCCCTCCCCCTTTACCCCTCCTTACTAATTAATTTCCCCTTTATCCCTTTAAAAATTCTAATTTATCTATCTCTAAATCACTAACATATTACTTATCTTTATATACTAACAATTTATTAATACTTTAAAAATTTGTTTTATCTATAGCAATTCCCCAACCACTAGCCATCATCCCTCTTTCTCCTTTTCCAAATAGGGTAACATTATGACATCTAATTGGGTAACAAAATGTCTGCAAGCAAACAACCAAACTCTTAGAGGACCAAAGACTAATTCTCTGTACCCATCACAGATTACTTCACAAGGAGCTCAAGGAGCAGATGGAAGAGAGAATCTCTGCTTTCACAGCAGAATTTGTTTTGAAAACTTATGCTTCTGGGAATTTCTTAAAGCATTTGTATTTTCCCTGCCCAGAAGTATCAATGCATTTAGGCTCAATGATATTAATGAAACTTTCCCCAGATATTCCTCCCATTAGAAGCAGTTTCAGGGATGCTACTTTTTCTAGGAAAGCTTTATCCTTATGCTTTTTTATTTGTTATATTGTCTGGTGAAAATCTTTCGGTTTTTCAAGGCAGATAAAATCTTGCAAATGTATGTTCATTTTGAAGCTATAGTTTGCTACCTCTGTCTCTGTCTTTTTCTCTCAGTATTTTGATGGCCTCACTTCCGTTATATGTAAGTTATATTTTTATTTTTTGTAAGTTGTCCGTTCAAAGGTGGGTTCCGATTTAAGCCATTCTTGTCATTATAACTACTTGGGTTTTGAAATGGACTGTCAAACCATCACAGCAACAAGATCCGCAAGGTACGGTTTCTCAAACAAAGTGCATAGATTTTCCTAGAACTTGAAAGAAATTAAATTATTTCCTGTTTTTAAAAACTTTTGTTTTTACATCTATAAAGTATTATTAATTTTAGATGCCAAATTTGTATGTTGTGCAAATCCTGCCTAGATGTCAAAGTGAAAAAAACAACTCTAATGAATGGTCTTAGGAAAAAATATAGGCTGATCCTATTAGTTTAAAGACACACAGAAACAGCCAAAGATGACAAACATGCATAAAATTCAAAACATGATGGAAAAGAGAACAGGCAACTGAACCACATAAATCAGTGTTTTGAATCTTATTTCTCAGTGGGTATAATTGTACCTTAGTTTCTTATAATGATTTATTGAGGTAAATATTCTGTATGGTTTAACAGCTACAACATCAAAGGGTCAGGCACACAGTCTCCCTTATTCATGAAGCAGCTGAAGACTGGCTTGTGAATTAGCTTCTGTGTTCTGGGACTTGGCAAAGTTTGTTTTTGAGATTCTTATAAAGGATTCATATTGATGCAGCTATTCAGATGTGAAAAATACTGTGCTGTAATGGGCAAAATAGAAAACCTTTATTGTAATTCCTGTGGAAAAAAAAATAGATTAAAATAAATGATGCAGAATGGCTTTTTTAAAAAAACCAAAAATAGAGAAATGCTGCAAAGTCATTTTTTTTTAATTCTTATTCTCTCTATCCAGTTGATGGGTAATAGGAAGACAGTAAATTTCTCAGATTTTAAAAAGGAAAAAGGAACGCCGCATGTCTTTTCTAAATGGTCCAAAATGGAAGAAAGAAATGGAGCAATACTTTAAGCCAGTGATTCCCAAACTGTGCGCCGCGGCTCCCCAGGGAGCCGCGCCATCGTCATAAGGGCACTGCGAAACACTCAACCAACA
>JANHGC010001188.1:67772-82134 GCA_027560395.1 Boaedon fuliginosus
TGTATACTGTGAGCATATGCACCAAAGACAAATTCCTTGTGTGTCCAATCACACTTGGCCAATAAAGAATTCTATTCAGAATGTGACCAAAGCAGTTCGCGACCACAGTCTGGGAATGAATTGTGGTCGCGAACTGAGGTTTGACTGTATTTCATCAGTATTAAACTTAAATATATAAATAATAAGATGAAATGGAGAGATATTACCAAATAGTAGTAAACTATATATTTTAAGTAAATTTAAACTTAGCCCCAGACCAACAGATATTTCAAAATGTTAAAGACTAATACAAATATATATTTGAATGACAGATCATGCCCCTTATGCATAAAAGCTGGCAGAATAAATTTGGGCCAGTTTGTCTCCTTCAATCCAACCCACCACACAGGCATGTTATTGTGGGGAAGATGGAGGCAGGAACATGAGGTGCATTAAACTTCTCAACTAGATACATAGATTTTTGTCATCTGTTTGATCATGTACAGTAGATATAATTTAAAAATGGGATAAAATGTATTAATAATAATATCAAATCAGACGAGCAATCATATATTCTATGAGCACTGGGTTTACAAGCTGACCGATGATTTTATTTAAACTGTGTATAATCACAAAGCGTCCTTTATATTAATATTCAAATGCTTTAAAGTCAGAACTAGGAAACAATTCTGCAGAACAAGTAATTATTTCAGTTGCCACCATGTAAAAATGAAAGACTTTAGAAGATGTTACATCACATTAGCTGAACGGCTTTTCAATGGTGGATTCCAACTTAGGCACTTCCTGCTTAGAGAAGTTGCCTTCTTGTCAGTAGGTTATTTCTGTTCAAGCAGCTGCCTACTATTTATTATTATTATTATTTATTGGATTTATATCCCGCCTCTCTTCACCCATCTGGGGAACTCAAGGCGGCAAAACATACAGTAAAAACATTAGCCTATACAATAAAATAAAAAAACTCATTCGCTCACTCAATCATACATGAGGGGGCGGGGGAAGGAGAAGGGGACATGATGATTAAGGCCACGCTTGCCGGCAAACCAGGTCTTCAGTGCCTTGTGGAAACTCGGCAAGCTGGAGATGGTTCTGATCTCCGCGGGGAGCGAATTCCACAAGGTCGGAGCAGCCACAGAGAAGGCCCTCACCCGCGGCCCCCCCAGTTAGCTGCTCTGTCAATCTCTTGAAATAAGACTTCACTATTCTGATATTCTCCTACAAAAGTATTTTTTATTAATTCATGGTGCATTTAATTAAATGTTTGTTTTTATTTTTTATTATTATTGTTAGCTGCAATGATTGTCGTTTTGGGCAGAAAGGTAGGTTATGATCGCAATAAATTAATACAGAAAATATTAGCATTAATTTGACAAGCATATGGCTTTCACAATTCAAGACATAAAGGACAGTGGAGAACAATACCTCTAGTTTACTCAAGAATTTTGGAGGGGAACGTACCTGTTAAGAAGATGGTGGGCAATGGGTTTGTTGATGACAACTCCTCCTTCATGTGCCAGAATTTCCTCAAGAGCCCTCAGACAATTTACCACCACAATAGGATCCTGATCCCGAAGCAAACTATATAACTCATTAACTAGTGCACCATCTGCAGAAAGCACGTCAGAAAGGAAGTGAGAAATATTTATCCTTTCATCTGCAATAAAATGCTGCTTTTAACAGGATGTATACAAACATAAACAATTATTATTTAATTAAAACAATCCGGATGTTCCTCACTCTGTTGTTGTTTAAAAGAGCTGGGTCTTCACCTAGACCTTTGGTGAGGAAGAATGAGACCCCTCACTTCATTGAGTGCCTTCTTTTATCTTTGTTTTATTGGTTTTATTGTAGTTTATTTGATTGCTCTAAGGAAACCAGAATTTCAGGCAAAAGTTTATAAATAATAAATATGAGACTGCTGAGAAGATTTTCTAGCAAATAATTATGGGGCAAGGTAGGAAGAACTGCATCCAGCAGAATGTGTTTTCTATGAATGGGAGATCACTGCATTCTAAACAAAAGTAGAACTGTTACAACATTCATGACTAACTTTCTCATGACTGACCCTAATCCTAACTTATTCTAATTTTAATGGAGAGGTGGAATTGAAAAAAGAATGGAAGAAATATGTTTATTTACCCACTTCACAGTCTCCTTGGAGTTTCTGCATCTTTGCACATCCAAGGACAGCTACTCTCCTTACGTAAGAAGCTTTGTCCCGAAGACCATTCAGGATCGGCTGCTGAATATATTCTTGTATGCCAGGCATCCTAGGAACATTGTAGGCTTTCAATAGTTTGAATTCATCAATCTACAAATTCTCATAAAACACTCTTATAAGTTGATGCTCCCAATCCTTCTAATAAAATATTATGACGTAGCTGTATTACATTCCATAGGTCTAATAGCAAAATAGCAGTCTGCATGTTATAATTCAAGGGAAATTCAGTCTTGGCCAGGAAAACAAAAAATTCTTCAAATGTGTCCCAGATCTAGGAGGGAAGTGCTATTTGTAGTGATGTATTATTGATAAAGAGTTAGATTCAAGAAAAAAGAACTGAAAGCTCATAGTTCAGGTCATGAGTTATTGACCAATAACTCCTGTATTTGAGTGTATTACACAATATACCATTTTCTCATACATGGTGACTATGAAAATTAGAGTTAGCAGTACATTTCTTACCTCAGACTGCACATGCTGCGCAGGGCCAGACCCCTAACCATAGGGTTGGGGTCTGAACAGTCTTTGCAAAGAGTATTGATAGCTAAAAGCGCTAGATCAGGCTTCAGGGGAGCATATGTACACATATACAAGTACACTAGCTTCTTCTGAACAATATCTATAGTAGCACTAGCTTTAACCATTTCCATAAAAACACTGGACACATCTACACCTTGGGTCATATGCCTGCAAAAAAAAGATAAGAAAAATGTAGATACAGCAGTGGAGATCTCATATTAATCTACCTAAAAACCCAAAATAACATATACATTTGTAATTATTATAGTCAATGCATAAATCATAACAAGTTGTCACCCAGAATGTGTATATACCTATGTAAATACATTCTAATTTTAATTTGTATTCCACCTCAGACTGCAAACACAGTCAAATTAAGTCACATACTACAAAACCTAAATTCTTCACATGGAGATTTTATGCTTACTTCTGACTACATATTACATACTTGGCGTACTTTATTTCTGTGATCCTCCATTTTCCAAAGTGTCAGAAAATATAAACCAAGAAATATGAAATATAAATGTGTCAATTCATATACATTCTTAAGCCTAGCTCTTCACACCAGGACAAATAAGAACATTTCAACAGCTCTTTTGGAAAGTATTTATTAGGTACAGTTTTAATAGAAGAATTCTATCAGAGAAGAGATAGAGGAGAATTCACAATTAAACTATTGCACATCGATAATACAATGTTTACCTAATACTCTATGAGCCTCGGTGGCGCAGTGGTTAAATGCAGCACTGCAGTCTCTGCTGACTTGCTCAGCAGGTTGTCAAGATCGAATCCCACCAGGCTCAAGGTTGACTCAGCCTTCCATCCTTTCTAAGGTCGGTGAAATGAGGACCCAGATTGTTGAGGGCAATAAGCTGACTCTGTAACTGCTTAGGGAGTGTTGTAAAGCTCTGATAAGCAGTATATAAAATCTGAGCGCTATTGCTATCCATTTTGTAAGCTGCCCAGAGTCTTTTGAGAGTTGGGCGGCATAAAAATGTAAGAAATAAATAAAAAAAACACTTTGTATACTTTGAAATATATGGACAACTAATAAAATTTGACAAACCAGAAGGAAACTTAAATAGGATTTTCAATTAATCAGAGCATGTTTCAATGCCCTGAATATTTCTTTGACCTGTTTAAGGATAGCAGAAAGTTTTTTTTAAAGTAACATTTGCAAAAATGAAAATTATATATGAATTTTCATCTACAAATTAAACGATTAAATTATTTTATTTATAATTGGCTAAGATCCGCAGCACAAGTGCTTTGCATGCTAATGTTTTAGACTCTTGAAAATTAAGTTAATCTACTGATATGTACCGGAATTTTCTCAAAGGGATTGCAAAATGAAATTGAAGAAATGTGATAATAGAACAATATTGTCAATTATTTTCTTATATACAATTAACAGAAAGTTTAAAGTGGATAAAAATACATTGTGGTTTTGAACAAAGTAAAACTGAGTTTGAAATAGAATTATGTACCAATAATGAAGATATTATTGCTAAAATGAATAAAACTTGATACATTTGCATTATTATATTTTTACTTTCCTGATAGTTATTTATATAATATCGTAACAAAATTAACTATCTAAAACCATTTTTGCATGTATCAATTTAAAAAACTTCCAGCATTTGCAAAGACCAATTATAACTGACAAAATACAAGAGAACTATAGCATAACTGTAGCATCTCAGCACAGACCTGATCACTCGTTGGATAACATTCCTATAGCGAAGATGGTCAGATTGCACATGAGGGTTGGACAGGGCTCTCTTCAGCTCCTTCACTGTATCCTCTGAACCAAAGTATGGCATTGTTGAAATTCTAAACCCTTTGGCAGTACTGATTGTTGAACGATCTAGGATAGCAGCCACAAAGGGTAGATATAGTCATAGGAAAAAAACTGAGCATATTGTTTGTATCCCATTCTGCTTCTTTCAATTTTTTCTTATCTTTTATGCTTTTCTTAAAACAGAGATTTTATTAATTTATATCCTGCCTTTGTTATGTTCACAAATAACTCATTGTGGTAAACATATCCAACACACTTTCCTCCTCCTATTTTCCCCACAAGAACAACAATTCTATGAGGCTGATTGAGCTGACAGTGACTGGCCCAAAGTCACCTTAGTCATTTCATGACTAAGATGGAACTTTAACTCACAACCTCCTGCTTTCTAATCCTTAGCATTAGACCAAACTGGCTCTCATCGTGACAGCAAGAAGCATGGCATTTTAGCATCAACAAGGTGACAAGTCTCTGTTCCGAGGAGCTCACAGCAACTAAAATACAGTAAATATAAGAGATAGATAGAAAGGTAATAGAAAGGTAAGAAAACAATAAGACAAGAATAGCAGCATGTAACAAATAACCAGTTACACTTGGTTTCTGGAAGAGTAGCTACATTAGACATTATTGTACTGTAAAAATAATAAAAGGTCTAAACAAAACTAAATAAATTATCACTTTTTGACAAATCACTTTTCATCAGATGAATAGTTCTGAGAAAGGTATTAAATCCCTAGGTAGGTGATACTTCACAGGTAGTTCTCAACTTACAACCATTTGTTTATTGACTGTTCAAAGTTACAACAGCACTGAAAAAAGATATTTACAACCGGTTCTTGCACTTTCAACTCTAGCAGCATCCCCACAGTCACGTGAACAAAATTTGGGCCCTTGACAACATGTACTGTAAGCTGTTAAATTCTAAGAACACTTCATGACACAAGAGATACTACTAGGTAGGTACAAAGGCAGGCAGGCAGGTAGGTAGGAAAGGACAGCTAAAACATTAAACTTATCTGCCAAGACAAAAATGAGGGTTTATTATTTATGATGATTCCCACCATTACTTTGGTGTGACAGAGAGCAAAAAACGAAAGCCTTACAACCTCTATAATCAAGCAGCTAGAGAATAAATGGGCGTGAATCCACTCGAAAGTCCAATTTTGCCATTTAGCTCCGTCTTCGAAGGGAATTAAGTTCTCGGAAATACAGAGTTCTAAGTGGAGGAAGACAACCCCCATGAAAATCTTTTATAATAACAATTTTTCGTTCCTCAAATTAAATGACAGCCGGCAATAAAATGCCGGGCAATTTATTTGTTTGGCATCACATAAAAGTTTGCATTATCCTCATCGTAAAACATTTCCGGGGGCTTTTTCACTTAATATCCAATGCACTAGAAGAGGGAGGATCAGAAAGCTGAAGAAACTTCAGATATGCTGCAGGGACCTAATACTCAACAGAAGCCTGCAGTATCGTTATATGAATTATTATTAGTCTACTGCGGAGTACATGGGAAGGTTATCCCAAACAGCCGCAGCCTCCTTTTCTTTTTACCCCGCTCCCCCCCCCCGTAAAGGAAGACATCCTCTCCATTTTCTTCGCAATGCAAAAGAATCCTGGTTTACTCCCATTACAAACATTACGCAGGCTTTGCTGCTACCTTTTGCTTGAGGAAGGAAAGATTACTGTTGCCTAGTCACAGTTCCGCAAAAATCCTGGATTTTTCTGTTTTCTTATTTTCTGTCTCTATAACAAGTCTTCTCAGAAAAAAAGAGGCTTTCAACGATCCTGGAAGTTTTGTCTTCTGACCATGGAATTACATATCCAACTCAATTTTTGCACGCCTATTGGCCGAGTAGCTTTAAAATGTATTGGACTTCAACTGAGGAATTCTGGGAGTTGAAGTCCACACATCTTAAGGCTACCAAGAAACACGGGCCGAGGGCTCACCATGGGAACCGTCACATGATGACTATATGAGCTTCCCGGCAGGTCGATAATGGGCATGCGCTTAGCGTTTTGGTTGGCTTTCTCAAGCCAGCGGCCTGACCAATTTTTTCCTTCTCCCGGAGAGTGCCGCGCATGCTCGTTTGTCCCGATGCCTTACGGGTGAGCGGGTATTTGGATTCTTCCATTCTCTGGCGGGAAAAGTTACCCGTGAAAAGAGATGTCTAATTCCGCCGACTGAGACGCTCCCCGAGTAGACATTTTTGCATGTGGGGAAAGGAGAACCATCCATTTCTGCTGCCTTCTCTTTCCTGTCTGCGACCGATCACAGTAAGTTTCCACGCTGCTCTCTGCAAAATGATTTCGGGGAGGGACGACGGTGGATTGAGCTCCCGAACAAACCTTTCTTCACAATGCTCGCCGAGTCATGGAAACGGCAGCTGTAAAGTGCGGGAGCCGCGAACGTTTTCTGCGCTGGACCGCCTTCTCGTAAATCTCTTTAACTGGAATGCTAAAATGTCATAAGATTTCGCTTCCGCACGACATTTAGGCCATTTTTTTTTTCATTAAAAAGAACATCCAGGGGATCTCCTGGATGTCATCTCAACTACTACTACTAATTCATAGAAGGAGACGGCTGTAGGGAGAGAGACAGTAGGGCTTTAGTTTAGTTTAAAATAAGCACTAGGTGATGGTGAGTAGGCAGGAAGCCAGCAGCTAGGTGACCTTGGGGCAGTCACCCTCTCTAGCCCTAGGAAGGAGACCAGGGCAAACCACTTCTGAAAAACCTTGTCACGAAAACTGCAGAATTATTTCAGGCAGTTGTCTAGAGTTAACTCTGACTTGAAGACCTATACACACAAAAAATGTACAGTTTAAATAACAATGCGAGTCTGGGATAAGTGGGGAGCATCTGGTACATATTGCTGTTGAGAGTGGATGACTACTGCATAAATTAAATGCATATGGTTAACCAATCACAGGAGGCGATTCTGGTTCAAATCTCCCTCCATTTTTGTAATTGTCACCAGAGGGTATATATAGAAGCTCTCTGTGTGTTTGTGATGCAAGGCAGAGCAATGATCTATCAAATAAACCTCAACAATTGCACAGATACAGCCCTTGTGTCAATTTGTGAATGTGTCATGAAACACAGTAATTAAATTCCTAAGTAAGAAAGACAGCATATTGTGCTATATTGCTACATTACCTTAAGCTAAATAAAGTTCTTACTGCCAGTAGATATAATTTTGAATATCAATATTCCCACATATTCCCTTTTTTATAAATTTGGAATTTTACTGATGCATGAGTTCATCTTAACTTTTCTGAGTTTTTTAAATATTCAGATTTATTTATTGTTTTTATAGGAGCTGGAGTGATGAATGGGACTCTGATTGCAGGCACACCCATTGCGGTAGATTTTTGGAATATCAGGAAAGCTAGGCAAGCTCGCTTGTTCTTTCTTTCTCATATGCACAGTGACCACACTGCCGGGCTTTCCAGCACCTGGAACCAACCTGTTTATTGTTCGCCTGTTACAGGTCAAATTCTACATCTCAAGCTGAAGGTACTTAAGTACATGTAATTGTTCTAACATTTCTCTTAGCTTTTGTTCTGTTGTTGCTGAAATACACAAACCTTTCTAGTGTTCAAAATGCTGGAAAATGTAGTTCAGCATCATTTAGAATGCTATTCATTTTCTTATCTTTTTAGCAAAGTCTCACATTGATTCTACTATGTCTTTGTTTGGATTCTAGGTAGCTAAGCAGTGGATCCGTCCTTTGGAAGTGGGAGATAGCCATGTTGTGGCTTTGGATGATATTGGCAAAGAGACCATGACAGTGACCTTGATAGATGCTAACCATTGCCCTGGATCTGTCATGTTCCTTTTTGAAGGGTACTTTGGTGTCATCCTCTACACAGGTATGAACTTCCTTGTTTTTGAGAAAGAGTGAAGTACATTTTAGATTACAACTATGACTGTCCTTCCAATAGAAGAGAATATATGTTGCCAAGTATTGAATTATGAAGTCCTTGTTGCTCTCAAACTTGGTTGTTTGCTTGTACAGCAGCTTGCCGCTGCTAGTGTCAATTGGACTGTGGTTTTCTCCTTGATAGTTCCAAGGATTTTCTGTTGTAGTATAAGTTTGTCTGAATTATGACAATCATGTGTTCACAGCTGCTTTTTTTTTTTTTGCTCTTTGAGGCTACTTGTAAAAGCAATCTCTAAAAGTTTGGCCTCTGATTTCTCTAACAGCAGAATGATATGGTATAATATCTGAGGTTCAGACCTGTATGTAAAAGAAATTTTAAACCCACTTTGTATCAATACACATTCAGTAGTTAGCTATAAAACTAGTAAAGTATTCTACCAGTAATTTTGCAAGACTCAATGAAATATGAATTTCACACTGAAAAACGCTTTAGAAGATTTTCAACATTGTTTCCTTCTAAAGTTATTCTTAATTAATTAAGTCTTTTGCTTCCCAGGAACATTTTCCCCTGACAGTCCCATTATCTCTTTGTCTTGCCAGGTGATTTTCGTTACACTCCTAACATGCAGCAGTATCCAGTTCTAAGAAACTCAAAGCTTATCAATTTCCTCTATCTGGATAATACTAACTGTCAACCTGAAAATATCTTACCATCCCAGGAACAGGCCACTGAGCAAATTAAGAAGTTGATCAGGGACCATCCTGAACATCAAGTGAAGATTGGTAAGAAGATCTAATTTTTCAACCTAATTGAATGGAAAGAAGAAGTTATGGAGCTTGTTCTCTGATATGAGAATCCTTATGTTTAAGTGTGAAAATTGAGTTCATCTATGTGGAAGATGTTGAACTCCATAAAATATGAATATTACATATATTGGCAATGGAAAAACACAGTTGCATAAGGTTGCCTGCATAAGGTTGCCCATTAGACACTGGAGGAGAAACCCACCAAGGGAAGGTGTAATGTTTCAGGTTTTTGAAATCTTCCATTGGTAAAACTCAATTCAACAGTTAAATACATTCCATTCTGAAGATTGAATTGCTGTAGTGTTAGGCCACCTGGCTTTTGCAATGCTAACAGGTGTTTGTCATCTTTTAGGTACTTATAGCTTGGGAAAGGAGTCACTTTTGGTGAAACTGGCCCAAGAATTTCACACATGGATTGTGGTGAGTCCCCAGAAGTTGGAGCTTATGCAGCTGTTGGAGATTGAGGATGTTTTCACTTCTGAAGAAGGAGCTGGATGGATTCATGCTGTAGATTTTTCAGAAATCTGCAAAGAAGCAATAGCCAATTGGAATCAGAGTCATCCAACCATAGCTATTCTCCCTACCAGCAGACCAGTGAAAAGCAGACACCCTAATATGTATGTTGTTCCTTATTCTGACCATTCATCTTTCCAGGAACTATTAGAATTTGTAGCTTGGCTAAAGCCCTGTTCCATTATTCCTGTGGTGAAGAATGAGGCATGTGAAGTATATTTTCAACAATACTTGAGCTCTGGAAACAATTCACTTCTGGAGTCTAAAGTTCCAGAATCAGTTAAACCAGTCATGCAAAACAAGAAGAAAGAAAAGCCGATAAAACTACTCAAATTGTCAGCCTCTCACCATGCTCCAAGAGGAGTTTGTTTTGACTCTCCTGAAAAATGTACTGGACAGAACGAATATTACCCTGAAACAGAAATTTTTGAGCAGTGCTGCCCGGAACCCACAAATGGAACTGTGCCTTATTCTAGACAAGAACAGTGTGCTCAGTTTCCACAGTGTGAAGAAAAACAGGAAGAAATAATACTAGAAACATCAAACCCTGAGAATGACAGAGTATTTCCTTTGGTAGAGTCAGAAAACATGTTTTCCACCAAATATCAGCTGGAAGATAATGCTAACAATGAATTTGAAATGTGTCGTACAGTTATAACATCAGCATGGGAACAAACTTTCTCCAATGACAGAAAGGATGCAATTTCCACTCTAGAAAGAGTTCCTTCTTCCTGGGAGAACAGTGACTGTCTTGCTCAACCAGTCTTGGACAATAATGTCTTCTCAGCAGCATCACAGACTCATAAAATTCACAGAGTGGCCAGGCAACAGGTTTTTAAAGACCTTTCTCAGGAATATGGTTTCTCTTCATTAAAGACCTCAAATCGAAAGTCCCTAGAAAACTTTGATTTGCGAGTAGAAAACTACTTAAAAAGAGGAAGAGTATCAATAGGCATAAACTTGCATTCTGGACAAAAACTTACAGTAAAAAGCAAAACGTCTGATCAATGCCAAAAGAGGGTAGCTATGGAATAAAAATCTGATTTTCAAGTGAGGCATATCTGCACCCTTTCCCCACCAGCTCCAGTTACTCATTAAAATAGATCCTGTCTGATAAGTAACTCATTTTGATAAAAAGTGAATCTTCAGTATTAACAGCTTGTTTATTCACTTTTTAGGATTTCTCCTATCTTTTAGGGCTGTTTATTGGTAATTCAGATGATAAATCATAGATCCCTAAATATGTACATTTGCTGGCATAATTTGGATTGTTTGTTAACTGAGGGGCAGTCTGTCTTTTCATGAGTTATTCACTACTGAAATCTTTTATTATTTTACAAATGTATTTTAACTCTTTTTCTTAATTTTATTCAACTATTATCTGTACTTGTCTTTTACTGCATTAAATAAGTTGAAATTGAAAAGGTTTTTCTCCTTTTAATGAATATTTGTTAAAGCCAGTGCTGATATATGCCAGCTGATATATTGCCGCCTCGAGTTCCCCTTGGGTGAAGAGAGGTGGGGTACAAATCCAATAAATTATTATTAGTAGTAGTAGTTTCCCAAATCTCTAGGTGCACTTTTAAAAACATGTTACTTTGTACAATCTTATACTGTAGCTATACTAACTTTTCTCAGATGGTGCTGCCACCAGAGACAAAATACAAACCATCAGATTTATTCCTACAGCAGGGGTGTCAATCTCTATTTCATTGAGAGTTGTGTTTGACCTCAGGGGCTGGGGTGGGGCTGGGGTGGGGCTGGGGTGGGTGTGGCCAGTTCGACATCACTTGTGCCAGGAGGCGCCTGTGGTGGCCCAAGCACCTTGCCAGGTGGGCTCCTGAGGTCCATTTTCAGCTGCGATGACCTTCTGCAACCCTCTGCCAGCAAAAATGGAGCTCCGTTTTTGCAGGCAGAGGCACCATGGGCCAATCTTTCACTGTTTCCAGAGCAACCCTGGGCCAGATCTAAGCACCCCTGCAGGCTGGATTCAGCCCCTGGGCCTTGAGTTTAACATCCTTGTCCTACACGGTTTAGATGCTGTCATTTTAATCATCTAAAAAAGGTTATATTAACTATGGACTGCAATTTGATGAGATAGGTTTTGCTAAATTTTCTTGAGTTAGATGCAAACGATTTGTGGATCTGCTTTCAGGTGACAGATGTTAGAGAAATAATGCATTGATTGATATAAAATAATTGCATTGTCCTAAATTGATTAGAACTGATCAATGTCACAACTTTGGTCAGTAAATTCCCAGGTCCCAGTACATAAGGGACAGACAACTGGTTTTGCATTGCGCACCATTAAATTCTGTTGGTTTTTATATATGCACATGGCAGAGCTACAAGGCTAAGAATGGTAACGGTGGCTGGTTTCTTTTACTGAAACCTTCATTTCTTATTTCTTAGCAAGATCCATCAGAAAAGTTTGTCTTTTCATTCAGTGAACAAGACATACTGCCAGAATGTAATGAATTACTGTGTGTAGAGTTGTTAGTTTTTGTTTTATTCATCAGAAATAGAACTCTATAAACTTAAATTCAGCCTACCAACTCAGCCCATTTGGTTCACAGAGTTTCCAGTGACACTCTTCTATATATTTGTTGTGGCTCACCAGCGTTTAACGGAACTGGCAGCTGATCCTGACTGAGGAATCAGTGGGGGAGGAACCTGGGTCAAGTTTGGAAGCAAGGGGAAAAGATGCTATGTCGGAGGTCAGGCTGTCTGCTAACTATCAAGTGATAGCAACTGATAGCAGCGAAGGTAATTAGCAGATAGTCCAGGCACAGGTAAATGAGTAAGCAAGAACAGGAGGAAAAGGGAATGGATGGAGAAGTCAGGCCACAGGTGATCTGTGAATGACCACTCCCCTAAGACATAAAGAAGTACGAATGGGGAGTGGCATTTTCAGAGAACAACTTGTTGGAATTTGGATCAAGTCTCATTATTTCTTGAATCTTGCTTGTGTAAAGAAGGTGTCTGCAATTACTTCGGACTATTATCTTACTTTGGACTCAAGCTTGTGTATGTGTGAACCTTATCTTGACTTGGCAGCTTTCCCAGATAACTTGGCAGGTTTGTTGGAACAATCATTGGTAAGAAAGGACTGTTCGTGTGTTTGTTAAATAAAAGGAAAGTATGCCTTTAAAAGCTGGCTAAAAAAGTTCGTTAATAGCTTGGGACAGAACAGTATTAGCCTTCACAACTAGGCCTCACAGCTTTACAAAAACAAAAAAGGGACCTTGATTCCTACATAAGAAATTAATTCTATGAGGATGTAGCAGGGATTTTAAGGAGGAGTGGAATCTCCAAAAGATCCATACTCTGCGATCATTCTATCAGCTTGGACTGGTGAGAGGGATGGATCTACATTCTGAATCAGTTCCAGTTTTTCTCTGCTTGAGTCCATTGCTTGTATATATCATTTCCATTTATTTCAGTGGAACAAGTTCGGACTGGGCTGAAAACATTACAATTTTTTGTATGGGTTATGGTGCAAAACAAATTGAAATATGTTCAAAGAAAGATATCAGTGAATGTTTTGAATGGAATTAAATAGGTAGCTAAGCATTGAAGGCAGATATTTTATTAGTGTTATTCAAGCTCTACAGCTAGTTGCTGTTTCTGGGTTTTCCTGCTATAGTTAATTCCCAAGGAAAGGTTTCACGGGCAAATTTCTGCTTCTATATCTAAGACTACTCCCAAATTTTGGCAGGAAATTGCACATTTCATCCCAATATTTACAGTGGAAAATGTGGAAGTATAGCAATAGCACGTAGACTTATATACTGCTTCACAATACTTTACAGCCCTCACTGTCATGACTTAGCCTTAGAAAGACTGGTCAAGAGTGTTGGTTTCTGCGTAAAGTCATTTATTGTTTGAATGTAATTTAGCCTTTGGTCAGGCTAATGAGCAGATGAAATTAAAAGATAACGTGAAAGTGACATCCTGTTACAGTTCTAGGCAAATGGAACACAGCATGAATGTTTACTAATAAATGAAAATATTTCCCAGGAAGATGACTGTTGGACAAGATGGTTAGATGTGTTAATTATTTCTTTCCTGCCAGGATTGCTGTAACTGCCGATGAAGTGCCTATTTCCTGTTATAGCTGGAAAAATCATTTCTCAAAATTTTGTCACTGCTAAGCTATAAAATAGTTTCTGGTCATAAACCATCTGGCAAAGTAATTGAGTTTCCAGACTGCATCCTTAAAACAAGAAGACAGAATTATATATGTAAGTCTTTGGTTGTTCGGGTTTCCTCCCGCGTAAAATTGGAAGTATCTTGGCTACATTTCAACGAGGTCGCACTTGTCATCTTCAGGCTGGTACTTCAAGATGGTCTTCAGGCTGGTACTTTCGCTTCATGCTTCTGGGAGCAATGTGTGATCATAGCCAAAGCTGAAGGTACCAGCCTGAAGACCAGCCTGAAGTACTAGCTGAAGATGACGAGTGCAACCTCGTCAAAACGTTGCCAAGATACTTCCAGTTTTACGCGGGAGAAAATCTGAACAACAAAAGACTTTTATTTTATTTTATTTTATCTATATATATAAAGCAAAGAAAAGAGTTTGTATGTGCTCAATACAAAAATTGAATTTGGCACCAAATG
>JANHGC010001188.1:89712-102082 GCA_027560395.1 Boaedon fuliginosus
AACAACATATATATAAACAAAACTAAGTGATAAATGATGTATTAAATGATATTAAAATTGGTAAAGATAGATATGGTAAACATTGTCAGATATGTCTGTTTAATAAATGAGGGAAAATAGGGTGTACAAAGGCTGACGTATAAATAGTAATCGATGGTGTGGGAATAGAAGCGCGATTGAAAAGTGTGTTGGCAATTGAAGGGGAATTAACGTGGGTGTGAAAGAATTTAAAGACACAGTTAAGTGGGAGGGATCAGATGAAGAGAGAAATTTATGTAAGATGAATACAATGATGTTATTAGTTTAAAGAAATGAACTGAGAGACAATATGTAATGATGATGATAATAGGCTGATTAGAAAATATGTAAAGAAATTAATTGTTGGATGATGTATAACCTGAAACACCTTGGTTCGGAAATGAGTATATTTGTAAGCAGAAAAAATAATAAAAAATTGTTATTAAAAAAAATATTATAGTTTCTTAACTTCCCCTGTGTTATATTCTGATATACAATATTTATAAACATTTAAAATGTTCAGGTGTATTGCTAACTGGCTGAGCTGTATTGCTAACTGGCCGAGTATCTCAACAGCTATATATATTTATGTTTGATGTTTCTATTGTTTTTATTGTTTTAAAATGTTTTTAGTGTTTTGATTGTAATATATTTTTTTGAATTGTAAACTCTCCAGAATTATTGAGATGAAACTGAATGAATGCTCTCTAAGGTTTTAGCAAAAATTTGTTGAAAATCTTTGCTGTTAAAAGCAAACATTTTAGCAAATTGTTATTTATAGGTAATTCTCAAATTACAAACAAAATTGGAACTGGAGCTTCCATTGTTAAGTAATGTGATCCATCCCATTTTACAACCTTTTTTTGCCATGGTTGTTAAGTAAATTATGTGGTCATTAAACAAGTCTGGCCAGTCACTCTCTCAGCCCAAGATACTTCACAGGATTGTTATGGGGAAAATAGGGGGCTGAAGGATTAGGTATGTTCACCAGTTTTTCTATATATCTTGTGTGTCTATGTGTGGTGTGTAATAAACCTTAAGTAGCAACTGAATCATAATAAACTTCTTCAGTTGTGCCCATATCAGATGAATGTACTGAACAAGTGCAGATGGAACATTTACTGAGAATTCTGGAAATTTAATGTATGTTATCTGGAGAATGAGGGAAATGGTAATACAAAATAGAGTGCAATCAGTTTCATTTAGTACAAGGCTTATTAGATTGGTTGATTTAGTATGAAATACTAAATTCTTGTAGATTAAAGGACTGGTATGTACCATCAGCTTACATCTCCCCCTTCCCCTGCATTTGCGTGGTATAGACAACTAGTTTTCACAATACGTGAGCGCAGTCACCAGAATATTAGTTTTAGCTTTATATGTTTGAGGATGAAAGCCTGTGATTTGGGGCAAAGGAAAAAACTGTGTATCCAATATATATAGCTTTCAGCCATCAATTTTTCAATTTAAATTGAAAAAAAGAAGACATACACATGGTTGAATCAGGATCTTGCTGCTTAAGAAATTATTATTGGATCTAGCATTTCTCTTCTCATTTGACAAATAGCGATTAAATACCAGTATCTTAAACTTTTTCCTTTGTATATCATTTATACCCTGCCTTTATAGTATTTAATACCAGATCGTGTGCTGTACATAATCTTCCCTCTATTTTCCCATCAATCCTGTGAGGTGTGTGAGGCTGAAAGAGAATGGCTATAATCATCTGACTTCTGTGCTTAAGGGAATTAGAGCTTAATTTTCCAATTTCTAATTCACTATCTTAACTGCCATATAAAATTACACGAGTCTCTGCACACACACACACACACGAAAAATGTGTTTTTGATTGTGCTTGGTACACATTTTTTGCAGATACATTGTGGAAACTCAGCTCATGTGATAAATATACGTATTGTACAACTCAAAATTGGGTTCAGAAAACAATTGTTACATAAACACAGGTCAGAATGTTCTGAGACTCAATATGTTTTAACACATGGGAAACAATTTCAAAACACTGAGATTAAGATCAGTCTTTAATATGACTTCCAAAGATAAGGGATTATTAGAAGCTGAGTGGCTCTCTATCTAAAAATGAATCCTGCTACCTTGTATTTTATTTCAAGGCTGTAATTTAGATGTGGAAATACAAAGATGCGGCAAGAGTTCAGACCACACGCTACTCCTTTCTCAACAAATGGTGTCATAAGTTCTAGAATGGTTGCATTTGACTAATAAAAAAAGACTAATGAAAATACTTGGCTTGTTGTTTCAAACAGAAGAGAAAACTTGAAGGATTCCTGGAAAGATGGAATCCCGCTACTTTCATAGATATCCGGAATCCTTCACAGACTTAACATTCGAACTTCCTGCAGGTTTTGAAAAGAAGGCCTGTTTTCTAGCAGATCAAAACAAGTACAAAGGGTCATTTTAAATGATCCAAGCAGAAATTTAACCTGGATACAGAAGCAAGGAACACCATACTGGTAGCCTTATGACCACAATTGAGCCCAACAATTGTTGTTAATCAAGACATTGAGTTTTGCCCATTTTAGGACAATTCTTGCCACAGTTGTTAAGTTAATCGCTGCAGTTGTTAGTAACCCACTTGTTAAGTGAATTTGGCTTTCCCATTGACTTTGCTTGTCAGGTCAAAAAAGGGGATTGATCACATGACCCCAGGACACTGCAACCATCATAAATACATGCCAATTGCCCAAATTTTGATGATATGATTATGGGGATAATGCAAGTCGTAAGTGTAAAACAATGGTCAAAAGTCACTTTTTTAAGTGTCGTTGTAACTTTGAACGGGTCACTAAACAAACAGCTATAAGTCATCTTATAGGTTAGAGTGAATGTCAATTGCACTATGGCAATTGCACTAAGGAAAAAAAGGTAAGCAGAGGCTTCGCTGAATACAGCCGACAGCTACGGTGCTTCTGAAAACGTTAAGTAAAACCGTTTATTTGCGATGCCCTCAGAGGCAAGGAACTCCGACCGAACAAGAAACAGGTCCGGCAGCAACCCTGACTCCACTAAGTGGAGTTTAGTCCGGGCCCAGGACTGAAGCCGGACTAAGGACAGAATTGAGGAAAGCCGCGAAACCCGACGATCCTTTCAGGATGCCTATCAAGCATCTGCGATCAAGTCCAGCTCGCTTTATCGGCCTCTGCCAGCTGTCCCAAACAGAGGTCTCCAACCTTGGCAACTTTTAAGACTTGTGGACTTCAACTCCCAGAATTCCTTAGCCAGCTATACCTATATACAGTAGCTGTATATACCTATATAGAATTCTGGGAGTTGAAGTCCAAAGCCTTAAAATTGCCAAGGTTGGAGAGCCCTGGTCCCAAACACGCTTCGGCTCTTAAGAGATTTTGGCTATTTCGCAGTAAAGCAGCACAAGAAAACTTGAGCAGATATTCAGTTTGATGTCGTGCCGGGCGGGTCGAGAAGACATTCGCAACAGCGCCCTATGGCTGTGAGGAAATCCACCCTCAGATTCCTCAATCAACCGAGGCCGGATCCACGCCGGCGCCATCAGGCCTTCTGCCCAAACTCGGTTCAGCAACTTTTCTCCTCCCCACCCCTCCCCGCCCGCCACACGTCACGTGGGCTCCCATCATCCTCTCCATCTCTCCCTCGGTGCTCGGCTTTCTTCGCCTGGCCGCTCGGAGCGTGCGGAGCAAGCCGGAGTTCCGCATTCGGCAGGTTCAGCCTGATTTAGGCGAGGGGCGCGGAACGGAGCGGGAGCAGCTGGGCTGAACCGAGGGGCCCCTGAGGGCGCGGCATCTAGCAGAGCGCCGGGGCCGGGGCCGGGCTGGGCTCGCTGGCGGGCGACGGGGGCCCAGGCCTGGCGAAAGCGGAGGCCGAGCGGCCTGGGGGCTGCCTGTGGGCTGGCCGGCTCGACAGGGCCGCGGCGGCCGCACTCCCCCTCGCCCAGGGCTAGGATGCGCCCGCTCGTCCCCCGGCACCGGCAGGCAGGTCCCGGCCCGGCCCGCGGTTGAGATACCCCAAACGGCGGCGAGTAAGTACCTTCCCTCGGGGCGGCCGTGAGAGGGTAGGGTCGGACGGGACAGGCCTCTGGGGACGCGATTTAGCCCTGACTGCTAGGAGGTCAGTGACCGCCATCTCTCTCGGCGACCGCTGAGGCCTGCTAGGAAAGACGACGAGCGGAAGTCCTCGCCAGAAGTGAGTAGATGGTGGTGGGTCGGAAGACCCCGTGGCGGAGTTATCGTCGCTAGACGATCGGGTGTTTGTTTATATATATATATATATATATTTCCCCCCTCCCCTTAATATGGTGTGATCTGCCTTGCTTTTCCAGCTCCCAGCGACCTACAGAACCTGAATAAAGTCACCGGGTTTTTCCATTCTTCGAACTTGTTTGTTCCCTCCGTGCTTAAATCGCTTGAGCGGATTCCTCGGATCTTTTGCGTGTAAATTGAGGCAAACATTTCCGGAAACGTTCTCGTGTTCGCGTTAGGCAATTTCGTTGAGCTGAAATTCATAGTTGAAGCTTAGCCAAAATGATAGCGAATTAGCGATTAGCGGCAGCACTTCTCGCAGAGAAACGCGACATATATTTTCCCAGAAAATAAGCATTTAAACACACATGAGAAATCAATTTGTTTTTCTCATAGAACAATAACTTTAGAGTACTGGTAGTTCTCGGCCTACAACAGTTCATTTAGTGATATTCAAAGGTACAAAGTCTCTGAATAAAGTGACTTATGACCATTTTTCACACTTAACAATCTTTGTAGCATCCCATGATCATGTGATTAAAATTCAGATGCTTGGCAACTGGTTGGTATTTATGACAGTTGCTATGTCCCAAGGTCATGTGATCACCTTTTGCAACCTTTTGACAAGCAAAATCAATGGGGAAGCCAGATTCACTTAACAACCATGTCACCAACTTATCAACTGCAGTAATTCACTTAAAACAACTGTGGCAAGGAAGGTTGTAAAATGGGGAAAAATTCACTTAACAAATTTCTCAACAGAAATATTGGGCTAATTGTGGTTGTAAGTCAAAGACTACCTGTAGTTGCTTGTTTTCTCAGTGGTCTTATAACATGATATGAGGTATCTTTGGATTGATTGATTGATTGATTGATTGAAATTTATTGCCCGCCTGATTCTCGAGGGACTTCATATGCCTTTTGGCAAGCTATTGTTGCAATTATGATCTTTGCTCAGTTTCCCAGAGTGATTATACTTAAAGCCAAAACAAGTTCTTATTAGAAGTTGCAGATACTTAAAAATGCTCTTTTAGAGTAAGAAGTAGCTAGAGATTTTAGATTTAGTCCTGTGATGTGCTATATAAGTAATTCATCTTGAGGCGTTCCTCAGTTAATTTGATATGAAAATAGTAATGGTTTGAAAGTTTTCACATAAGTTGCTAGGATTAAGTTACTACATATGAATGGCTGTTTTTATGTAAGATCCTAAGCTAAAATGTGGTTGGCTAGTTATTGGTTGTGTGTTGTTTGAACATTGTGGTTATGGTACATTGTGGTTATGGTACAATGTATGACCTCAAGCAGTCAAGCTAATTCAGTCAACTGGGTGAGACATAGCTCATTGCACATAGGTGATAGGAGTCTAAAAATGCTGATTTTTTTCATTAGTAAAATATATGAGATATAAAACTTAAGTTATTAGGATGACACGGAAGAGACATTTTCAAGTCCACCTTCAACCATTAGGTGACTTTCAGTGAGTCACTCTAAGCCCAGTCTACCTCACAGATTGTTGTGGGGAAAAAAACAGAGGAAATACTATGTTTACCTGCATAGTACCTGAATGAATGGTGGGATATACATTTAACAAATAAAATGTTCTGTAGTAGACCTTTTTGGAAGATAAGCAAGATGTAAATGTATTAATATGTAGTTCAAACTTAAATTCAAAGGCATATTGGGTTTAGTGGGGGATATATGTATAGTATGTACATATGTATATAATATAGTGTCATAATGGTACCAGCAATTTGGTACATACGTTTGTGGAAAATAAGGCTTAAATTACCTTTTAAAACTGCCATAATTTGCAGCCATTCTGGTATAATGAAGTACATACAAGTGTTTTTTTTCTTTTTGACAAAATTTTCCTAATTATTTAGCTCCACTGAACAAATCTGCTCCCTGTTCACTGGCTTTTACTTATTCATTTGTTTACTTATGAAGAGAATTGCTCTAAAGAACCAACATTTTATCTAGTCCAATCTAATACTCACTGATAGAATGTGTTGATAGAGTAATTGATTAAATAGTTTAAATATTAACCATGATGCAACACTGACTGAAAACTATTAGGTCTTTGTAACCCAAAATGCTGACTCTTCCTCCTGTTGAAATCACAACTTTAGTATAGTTCTTTAGAATTAAAACCATACTGTTATTTTCCATGTTTTAAATTATTGGAGAAGTGATAGTAAGTAGCAGCAAAACAGTGTTTTATCCTGGTAACAGTTTGCATTTAGACCAATTTTATAACCATAATTGATGTGATGTGGCATTAGATGTAACTTATATGCAAGATGGAGAGGGTTTTAAGACAGTTTCCTGGATGCTGATGAAAGTATTCTGCTGAAACGTGTTATGGTTGTTCTTTGAAACTTGATACAATGCCTTTAGTAGAGCAGTTTTCCTTGGGCAGATATTGCTTGGGAATAAAAATCTGAGATTCATTTCTTGGAGCCAAATTTGATTTTCTTGCTGTTTTTTATTCATTGAGCTAATATGCTATAAAGTTGAAATAAACCTTTGAATGGATGGTAGTTTTTCCAAATACTGGGTTCTCTGTCAATATTCAAGAAAAAATATGTATAAGGTGCTGCTGCTTTTGCTTTGCATGAGAGGTGGTTTGCACTGGTAACTGGCATCTGATTATTGCTGGGTATATAAAAAAGGACAGTCACCTCAGTATAGGCTAATTTATATTGTATTATATACAAGAAGCTTTCATTTATATTCATTATTAAAAGCCAGTAGTTAAGGGGGAGAGATTCAAACTTTGCAGTAGTTTGAACAAATAGATTAATAGCTAAGCTCCTAAAAGTCCAAATATATTTATATTGTCAGAATTGGAATATACTTTACTTGGCAAAACACTTGTTAGACCTGATATTGTGAGTGGAAAAAAAGTTAACATTTTGTAGGAGTATTATTAGAATATACCTAATAAAACGGTGGATTACTAACATGTAGGAAGTTGACTCTTCCTCTGCCCCTAGAGTTGGGGATATTTTTTTGTATAATACATTGTTATAGTTAGTAATCAAAATAGGATTCTGGTATTTAAAAATACTGGAAGTTATTATTGCAAAATTAATGCAATCTAGACATGACTCAGAATTGAAACTGCATTTGAGATAGTTAATATGAGTTAAATGCAATTTTTTCAGAACTATCTTATAATACAGATAGCCCTCGAGTTAAAACAGTTCGTTTAGCGACGGTTCAAAGTTACAAGCATTGAAGAAAGTGACTTATAACCATTTTTCACACCTGCGACCTTGTAGCACCCCCATGATCACATGATAAAAATTGGCAAGCGACTCATATGGTGCCATGTGATCATGTTCTGTGAACTTCTGACAAGCAAAATCAATAAGGAAGCCAGATTCACTTAACAACTGTGTTACTAACTTAACAACTGCAATGATCCACTTACCTATGGCAAGAAAGGTCATAAAATGAGGCAAAACTCAGTTAACAAATGTCTTGCTTAGCCACAGTAAATTTGGGCTCACAGTAAGTTTGTGGTCATAAGTTGAGGACTACCTGTAACTATTTTTTTTTCTTCCATTTTTTTTTACTGAGTATACTTCTACTGGTCTGTATGGATGGCATAAGGAACTGCTTGTACCATAGGCAGCATTTTAAAGAGTTAACATTGCTGGGAGGCGAGATAGAAAAAATGTGTTAACTGGTGCAGGTAGCATAAATAGCATTGTGAGTGAATGTCTTTGTTTAAATAGGAAGTTAGTTGCAGAATGAGATTTCACTAACATTGCAAATAAAAACATTCTAATTTATGAATGGACTAGGGAGTATTTGTACAAATATCTTACATAAAGCAGGGATTGTATAGTTGTAGATATATATATCTTCAAAATTTTACTAAAGTTTTCATAAGTTGATATTTTTTTAAAAAAATAGTTCTTGAATAATCTCGCCTTATATTACTTGTCTTTATTTTGGGAAAAACCAAATAATTAAAAGATACTTTTAACAATTAAAGGTTAATTTAAAGGCCCAATTAACCACTAATATAAATATTAAATAAAATGAAGTTTTAGTATCCTATAACTCCACCCCTGGGCCGCCACCCCCTACTGGGTAGTGGCTTGTTTGAAATTGGGCCTCATAAGTGTTTGACCTGAGTGTGCACATTCACGTGCGCAGCTCAACTTGCGCAAGTGGGTTGGTCCTTCAGTTAATATAACCAAGATAATCTTTGTGTCTATTTGGTGTACTGTTTAAAAACATCTGGCTAGAAAGTAGAGACTCTGAGTTCTAGTTCTGCCGTAAGCATAAATTCAGCTGTGTGATTGTCTCAGCAAGTTGGAAGAAAGCAGTGGTAAAACCCTTCTGAATATTGCCAACAAAGCTGTGTGGATTTGTTCATGTAATCAGGAGCCAAGATTGACTTACTTATTTATTTATCTACCTGTCTATTTATTAAATTTGTTTGCTTCCCATCTTTCTGCAAGACTTGAAGACACAAATTTATACACACACAAACACATAACCACAAAAATACAACTTTAATTATGTGAAAAGTAGAATTTTGTGCTTACTTTTATTAAAATTATGGTTAGATTTATAGATCACCTTCTTTCACTATACCACTGTACCACTTTACCACTGTAACATTGACTTGGATTTTTCTAACCTTCCTAAGAAGGTGGATGAATATCCCAATTCAGCTGGAATTTCTGTTCTCCATAGAGCGATCTGTTGCAACTAATTGCTCTGTTGGAACCATTCCAGAATAATAACTATAGCTTCTTTTCCTGCTATTGCTTCTAAGCAGGTTTTATAATCTATATATCTAGAGAAATGGGATATAATTATAATTGTTAATAGCAACTTTGGGAGAAATGATGAGTTGGCTGTTCTTACTTCGTGGTAAAAGATTTATGATTTCTATTCCTGCCAATGTGACGTCTAGTTCTTTGTTTCCTCTAGGTATGGCCTCACAGCTGCAGGTGTTTTCACCTCCATCAGTATCTTCGAGTGCCTTTTGCAGTGCCAAGAAACTGAAAGTGGAGCCCTCTAGCTGGGATGTTTCAGGACAAAGTAACAGTGACGAATATTACGGTCACAGCAAAAATCTCTCTGGTGCTCAAGGGCCAGCAAGCTCTTCTCACCAGGTAGCAAACTTCAGTATCCCTGCTTATGATCAGAACCTCCTCCTCCCTGCTCCTTCAGTTGAGCACATTGTGGTTACAGCAGCAGACAGTACAGGCAGTGGTGGAACAACATCCTTTCAAAACAGCCAAGCCCTAACACACAGGGCTAACATTGCTTTACTGGAACCATATCAAAAATGTGGCTTAAAAAGGAAAAGTGAAGAAGTTGACAGCAACGGTAGCGTGCAAATAATTGAGGAACATCCACCTCTCATGCTGCAAAACAGACCTGCGGTGGGTGCTGCGGCCACTACCACCACTGTAACAACCAAAAGCAGTAGTTCCAGTGGCGAAGGTGATTACCAGCTAGTCCAGCATGAAATCCTTTGTTCTATGACAAATAGCTATGAAGTCTTGGAGTTCTTGGGACGAGGAACTTTTGGACAGGTGGCAAAATGCTGGAAGCGCAGTACAAAGGAAATTGTTGCTATCAAAATTTTGAAAAACCACCCTTCTTATGCCAGGCAAGGTCAAATTGAAGTGAGCATCCTCTCTCGACTGAGTAGTGAGAATGCTGATGAATATAACTTTGTCCGTTCATATGAGTGTTTTCAACACAAAAACCACACATGCCTGGTGTTTGAGATGCTGGAACAAAATTTGTATGACTTCTTAAAACAAAATAAGTTTAGCCCTCTGCCTCTGAAATACATTCGACCAATATTGCAACAAGTGGCCACTGCTTTGATGAAACTGAAAAGCTTAGGTTTAATACATGCTGACCTAAAGCCTGAAAACATCATGTTGGTGGATCCTGTGCGCCAGCCATATAGGGTCAAGGTCATAGACTTTGGCTCTGCTAGTCATGTTTCAAAAGCTGTGTGCTCGACTTATTTACAGTCACGATATTATAGGTAAGTATCCATTTTCTATGTTCAATCATGCCTTTTGTATCACAAATCTTGAATCAATAGAAAACTTTATAGATAAATACATATAATTCAACTCACTGGATTAAAGTGTGAACTGGTTTTTTTAGTGACATTTTTTTGTATCATAGAACAGCTCAAGTTAATTTGACTGATTGCATGCCCACTGTGTCAAAATCATTGACCTAAGTCATCCATTCCAGATATACTTAAAGTTATAGGAATTTCCTTCCGGTTCATATTTGGTGTTCTGTCACTTTGTTATAGTTTGAGATGGTTTGAGGAACCTGAAGGATGGTTTTCCCATAACTTAAGCTCTCCAGAGAAAGATCATTCTTTCATTCCTTCACTGTGCTAAATGTGATTACCATATTTTTCGGTGTATAAGATGCACTTCCCCCAAAAAATGGGTGGAAATGTCTGTGCGTCTTATACAGTGAATGTTGCTGAAGCCCCGCCAATCCACCGGCCCCCACTCTTCGGCTTCTGCCTCCCAGCAATTTGCCTCCTGGCAGCAAACAGCCTGGTCAACTTCAGCACAGCCTGATTAGCACAAGCAGCTGATTGTCAGTTGGATCAGCCTCCTGACAATCAGATGTTTCAGGCTGCAGGGATCACCTATTGCTGCCTCCGTGTGCCCCATTTTTGGCCTCCACATCTTGTTTTTGGACTCTGTGGGACCCGTTTTCAGCACGTTCTGATCCCTGCGCCTGGAATGGGCCAAAAATGGGGCGCATGGAGGCCGAAAACAGGATGCGGAAGCTGAAAATGGGCCCGCGGAGGCAGCAATAGGCAATGGTGATCCCTGCAGCCTGAAATAGCTGATTATCAGGAGGCCAATCCAACTGACAATCAGCTGCTTGTGCTAATCAGGCTATGCTGAAGCTGACCAGGCTGTTTGCTGCAAGGAGGCAAATTGCTGGGCGGTAGAGGCATATTTTTTTTCTTGTTTTCCTTCCCCGTCTTATACTTCAGAGCATCTTATAGTCTGAAAAATATGGTATATGAACTAGACAGAAGAGCTTATCTGGGGTAGTGCAGCGTCAGTAGAATGGCCTCTTCATTTCAATGCCAAGTTTAAACTTGCATTTTGTTTCATCTTTCAGTTTAGCAACATGTAAAACTTATTGACAGATGAATTTTAACTGGTCCTACTAGATTATTTGCTGTAGATGTGCATTTTAAATTATGGTAATTGTAATAATAGTAATTTTATATCTGCTTTTGTGCTGTAACACATTTTGGTTTTCATGTCATCTGATGGCAAAAGAAATAAGTGATTTAAAAAAAATAAGCTAGTTTTCTTGAACCCTGAATTTGTGTATAAGTTTAGAAACCATAGATTAATTGAACTTTATACCATCCGGTGTTTTAGATTACAACTGTCTTCATCTAGTACAGCATGCAATCTGAGAATTATGATAATTATAATGTTATTCATATTGGATGTTATCTGAATTTTCATTGTTGAAATTGTAATATTTGTCCCAAGACATCATTAACAGGTCATTGCAATAAGTAATTACTCAGTAGAATCCAATTTGCTTTATTCAGGAAAGTGATTATCCATTTTTAAAAAATAAATTCCCCCTTTTTTTCCTTATGTACATTCTCTCTCTAATTGCTCATGAGTGCCCCTGATTTTGAAATAATGCTGTTGTCAGCATTCCTCCTTACTATATTTTATGGCAAGTAGTCATTATATTTTATGGCAAGTAGTCATTTCAGGCCTTATCAGAAGATGCAGTTATCCTTTCCAACCTAATAATAGGACATTGTCCTTACACAATATAAACTGAAAGATACCGTATCAAATCATGCCCTCCCTTCAATTGTGGGTGCTACAGTGTCAAATATTTTGGGTTTGTGAGCACATTATTAATGTTTTCACAAAATGTCCCTGTGTCAGTTTGGCCAATTACAAAACAAAACAAAGGAGAGAAAGAGAAACCTGGCAATTATTTATCTATCTATCTATCTGTCTGTCTGTCTGTCTGTCTGTCTGTCTATCTATCTATCTATCTATCTATCTATCTATCTATCTATCTATCTA
>JANHGC010001188.1:136186-149826 GCA_027560395.1 Boaedon fuliginosus
ACCCTTAATCACTCTCGCGGCCGCATTCTGTACCAGTTGAAGTCTCCGGGTGCTCTTCAAGGGCAGCCCCATGTAGACTTGGGTGTCCTCCTGGATCCGCAGCTGCAATTGGAACACCATCTGGCGGCTGTGGCCAGGGGGACCATTGCACAGGTTCGTCTTTTGCACCAGTTGCACCCCTTTCTAGACCATGAGGCACTTATCACCTCAAGGTTAGTTTACTGTAATGCGGTTTACATGGGGCTACCCTTGAAAAGCACTTGGAGACTTTAGTTGGTCCAGAATGCAGGCACATGAGTGAGAGATACATAACATATCTCTTGTGTAAGCTCCATTGGCTCCCAATAAGTCTCTGGGTGCAATTCAAGGTGTTGGTTATGACCTTTAAAGCCCTATATGGCTCAGGACCAGGTTATCTTAGAGACCGCCTCCTACCACTGTATGCCTCCCAACACCCTGTTAGATCCCACAGAGGTGGACTCCTTCGGGTCCCAACAGCTAAGCAATGCTAGCTGGCGGGCCCATGGTGGAGAGCCTTCTCTGTGGCTGCACTGACTCTCTAGAACCAACTACCCCTGGGGATTCAGACTGTTCCCGACCTGCTGGTCTTCCATCGAGTCGTTAAGACCTGGCTAAATAAACAGGCATGGGGCTGATTTTTTTCCCCCTGTATGGAAAGGCTAATATTTGGGTTGATGGGAATTTTAGTTAAATAATGTATTTTAATTGCACTGTAAATTTTTAATTCTTGGGGCTAGCTTTTTTTATTTTTACATATTGTTTATTGCTGTTTGGCTGTTGTAAGCTGCCCAGAATCCCTTGGGAGTTGGGCAGCCTATAAATTAAACAAATAAATAAAGATTGCCATATAAACTGATTGAAACAAATAAATACATGAAGTATTGTATTTCATTATGTTATTTTTATAAAACATTCTAATATTGAAATTTTGATTTGTTTTCCTATAAAGCCGACAACTGAACTGTTATAAATTTGGCATATAAATTTAATAAATAAAAATTTAATAGGACACACTTTATTTATTTGCCTAAAATTGGTCAAAATTATACCCTCATCACTGATACTTTACTATTTTAGAAGAAATCCTGTTGTGAATAGTTGGACGTTGAAAAACACGGGTCAATCATGGCTGAGTTGTCACCTGAAGAAATTCAATTGAGAGCCCATCAAGTTACAGATGAGGTAAACACCCCAAATTATATATTATTGCCCAAGAATTTGGGTAGATAAATTTTTTAGAGAGCATCATCTCCACTAAAATTGTTTGATTATCCTATATTGCTTGATAATATTGCAGTGAGGGGGAGGTTTAAATCATCTAAATTGGAGGTGTCAAACTTGTGATGACACATTGTCATGTGATGTATCGCAACTTTTCCCCCATCTTGCGGGCTGAGAGTTTGATAGCAGCCTTGATCTAAATCACTTGGATTTAGAAAGCAAAAATATTCTTTCCTTAATGCGTTTTCTGAAGGAGAGAGTCTTGTTTATATGTCACACATACCCCTACATGTAAAAAAACAACCATATAATAAATATCCCTCATGAATAAGTACAATCAAGATTAGAATACTGCATACATACATTTTATATATCAGGATTAACCTGTGCAAACGGCTACTTCTGCTGAAGTTCTTTCCTAGCACAGTAGCCAGGGAATAGTAAGGACATCATAATGGAAGTAAGAGAACTGAGAGAAAACAAAGATAGTATGCCAAAAAGAAAAGATAAGAAATATTATAGATGCCACACTTTAGCACACCTCCTTCCTCCAGACTGTATTTTAGCCCCACAAGGTCATTTCAGGGTTACAGGTGGCCTCTTTTGTGAGTGCTCTTACGCACTTTCCCTTAGAGAAGGTAAGAAAGGCAGAGTGGATCAGCCATTGCAACAATTCCCTTCCCATCCTCTTTACTCTGCCAAAACAGACTATCAAGGAGCAATTCCACCAGGTTTGGAAGACAGAGGTAGAGACTTGCTAATGGCGTATTTCTGCTTGTCTTCATTGCTGCAATAGAACAAACTTCAGACTCTTTTTAAAAAAAGTTTATAGATTCCAGGAGGAGAGACTTGCACAGAATCTAAAAAGAAGGGTTTGTCTGGAAAATAGTGGCTGCATAATAATGTAGAGTTTTAAAATACCACTAATCAAGACAAAATCTTCCTTAGTTGCATTGTCTCAGAAACAAGAGTATACTGTAGTGCTTACTTACAGGAATGTCTAAAATTATATAATAATTACATATCTTTAAAGATCTCCATGCCTGAAATGAAATCTATCTTTATTTTAGTCTTTGGAAAGCACGAGGAGGATCCTTGGCATGGCCATTGAGGTAAGGAAGAAGTTAAAGGCTTTCTTTGAGCTTGGGTGGGGTGGGGAAATCAGGAGGAGAACATGAAATGACATTGAATATATTATGTTCATTAAGCATTAGATGTATGGAAGTATATCTCAGATTTTGTTAGAATTTCCCTGCTTTTTTTTCTAATTTTCTACTGTTAAATTATTTTAATATCAGGCTTTTATCTTTGTAAGTCACCCAGAGTCACTGAGAGTAAGTTGGACAGCTATATAAACTTTCTTAAATAAATAAAATAAACAATGAAACTTTATATAAAATTGAAATAATTTTATCATAGGACCAATAAATAAAAGCAACCAATTCACCATGTACTTATACCAGTATTGCAAAATAACTTGCAATATTGGAATTTTTATTCTACCTGGAAGAAATTTTATATAGTAGTATTTATGTGGATCAACTTTTATGTAATTATTTAGTAGTATCTCCACACAATAGTCTGTAGCAAATTGTGTCATTATAGTAATTCCATGGTGTAGTGGTTCTGTATCTCTTTTTTTTCCCATTATAGTCCCAAGATACTGGAATCAAAACCATTACCATGTTAGATGAACAAGGCGGTGAGTTGCACAAGAACAATATGGCATCTTTTTTTTTTGCATGAATTTTTTTTATTTTAAATTTGATAGAAAATAAAAATAAAAAATGTTACAAATATCAAGCCCCCATCAACCATCCTTAGGCAGGTTTCAAATCACTTCTTTTTCTTCTCTAAGGTTCTTTCCACTCCCTTTCCTCATACTTAATTTTAATTAGCTATATTTCCTCCTCTTAATTCATCCTCTCTGTTATCTAGCTTGGGGTAAATAACATCTAATTCTATATATCCTAACTCTCTCAAATATCTTTTATACCTAATTAAATCCTTATACAATTTATCTCCTTCCAACTTATCAATTTAATAATGTTCCTCAAGTTTCTATCTCTATTCTAAACTGCATCGTTGTTTCCCCTCCCTGTTTCTCCTAGTAATTTAAAATAGCTGCTAGCCATCATCTCTTCTTTGTCTTTTAATTGTGTTATTCCTTCTTCGTCTCCTATCATCTTTCCCAAATTTCAACCCCCTCTCTCGCTTTCCCCAATTTCTGGTTTGTTTTATGTTCAACTCCTTTCTCCTCTCTAATAGTCTAAGCTTTTTAATATCTCCTCTAGCCCTGTTTCTCTTCCCCAAGTTTTTCAGGTTCCATTTTTTTATTCCTTTTTGCTTCTTGCTGAATTCTCTTAGTCCCGCCTCTGTCAGTCCCAGCTTCCTCCTCACTGGTTGGTCCTTCCCTGTTAGATCCTCCTCTTCCTCTGTTTCGTTGTCAATCTCCTGCTCTGTAGAATGTGCGTTCTAGGGTCTGTCCATTTCTTTAAAGTATTCATCATCTCTCTCGCTGTTTCCTCTATCAAATCCAAGTTCTTCAGCATATTCCCAAAGTGTGATATTTTAGAAGGTATGCCCTCAGTATTTTTACCTTCCATTTTTTTTGTAAGTCCAGTTCTTTTTATTAAATAAAAAAGCAGAGACAGATAGAATTCCCAAGAGTCTCACTTAAAGTCCCGGTAATCCAATAATCTGCATCATCATGTTGTTCGTCTTTGTCGGTGCATTTAGTGTTGTAATCTCTTATTTTCAAGATTTGTAGCAATCTTTTATCATTCCAAAGTCCAAAATTAGTTATTTTTAATATTCTTATAATTTTAGGAGAGTTCCGTGGGGGGTACAGTGTTGCAGCGTGTTATTTTCCCATCGCCTCACTTTCCCCCGCCATTTTCTCCATTGTTTTGGCGCAATTTCTCTTATTTATTTAGTATCGGCCCTAAGCAGTTCTCCAAAGTCAAAATTAAAGGTCAAAAATTAAGTTGCATTCAAATAATAATTCTCACCCAGCTTCACGATGTTGATTCTTTCCGTTGCTCTCTCGCCTTAGGAGACTATACTGCCTTGTAGCAGCCCTATAGCTCCTTTTTCCACTCCACAGATATGAAGCTTGCTGGGCTCCAAGATGAGAGGATGGCGATGCCTCTCTCTGGTGCCCACGGTGCTTCTCTTTCTCCAGCTTCTTTGTAGCTGGATTAGGTCCCTCTGGACCCTCTGTAGAGGGAATATCAGACCACGACCTGTCTCGCCGAATTCCCAGCTCCGCCCCCCCTCCCCCCGCAATCTCCTTTTCCATGTAGGGCTTTAATCTGTGTTGGATAATTCTAAACATTATTTTGCTACCATGTGAAATTAAAGACATATGACAATTTGAACATCCTTGAATTTCCTTTATTTAATATTGGTAGGTAGATTGACCGCTTCCAATTTGTTTACCATTATTTCATTCTCCAAATTTTATGGCATAGTTTGGTTAGTACCTTTATTATTATTATTATTCTTTTCTTTGCTATATTTTCATAGATATTTCACCAATTGTTTTAGCCTTCTGATTTGGTAATGATTAGGGATACTGATCCTTCATCTTCTTGTAATAGAGGTTCTTATAAATAGGAAATCCTCTAAAATTGTCTCCAACAAGCAGCCTATTTTGCTGTCATGTTCTTTTGATTTCAGATTGAACTTGGTAATAAAACTGGTTAAAATCCTCTTTTTCTGTATCTGTTGGAGCATAAATTTGGATAATCATCATATTGTAGTGTTGTCTGCAATATCTAATTGACAACATTCAGTCATTAATTGCATTGTAACCAAGAATTATCTTGGAGACATTCTTCACAACTGTGAAGCTAATACCATTTTTTATGTCTGCTTATGTATATTCTTCAATTTACTGATGTCTAAATTGTCAATCTGTAGTAATTTCCTTTTCATATCATCTTTCACTGTGCTGAGATTTCCCCTGTTCATATTTCTTATGTTCTATGTTCCCACTGTAATTCTTTTGCTGCATGACAACAGCATAGCAAAATCTCTTGAAGGCTTTAATTTACCTGTGTCATAAACACAATAGTACTCCAAAAGATCCTAAAATGTTCCTCAGTAGCATAGAATCATAGGGCTGGAAGGGACCTTGGAGGGCTTCTAATCGAACCCTAGGCAGGAGTCATATACCATTCCTGACAAATTGTTGTGCAATTGTCTTGAAAATGTCCAGCAATGAAGTACCCACAGCCTATGAATCCTAACCTTCATTGCCTATCTTTTTTTTTTGCACAAACTGTCCAGGACAGACAGTGTACAGTTTTACCCTAAGTATGTTCAGGTAATCTGTATAAGATAGAATTTCATATGGTGTGGTATCATAGGGTACACTTTTTAAGTTAACTTAGTTGTTTGCTATATCTCATCAGTTAGAAGGTACATGCTTTTGGATCAGAAATGGGCAAAGTATTTGCATGAATTGAAGGCATACTTTTAGCATACAAAAAAAATGAATATAATGCTGTTTTTTTTTCACAGTATCGTCATATATTATGGAGGGAGATCAGTAGTTTAATTATTGATAAAGCAGTTGGTATAAATAATGTGTGGTATATAAAATATAAATAATCTCAGAAATTTGTAAAATTTAAGAGACCTGTTTCTGAACATGAAATGGAATGTTTTATGTACTTACATCTATTGATATTGTGCTTCAGTATGAATGTGAGATAGTATATATTAAGCATGCTATAACTATTCTTTATAGATTGCAGTGACACCATATCCCAAGTCAAAGCCATGAAGATATTAAAGAGGTTTGGCAGTACTGCTGGACTCTGGACCAAAGACCCCCTCAGTAATTCAGAGAAGATCTATGTGTTTGATGGCACCAGCAATGACACTGTCTATGTTTTTCCAAGGATGAGAGAATTCACCCTCTTTTCTGCTACCCGAAAGGCTGCACGCATCAAGTTGCCCTATCCGTGGGTTGGCACAGGACATTTGGTATATGGAGGGTATCTTTATTATATTCGGCGACATGGCACATTTCAAGTCATCAAGTTTAGCTTGACCAACAAAACAATTGTTGATAGTTCTGTCTTCCCAGCTGAGGAACAGATCCCTGTCTTTGGTCTTACATCCTACAACTACATTGATTTGGGGGCCGATGAGGAAGGCATCTGGGCTATTTATGCCACACAAGAAAATGAGAAAAATATAGCATTGGCCAAACTAGATCCTACATCTCTAGACATTGAGCAAATGTGGGACACACCATGTCCTAGGGAGAATGCAGAGAGTGCTTTTGTTATCTGTGGAGCTCTCTATGTAGTATACAATACCCGGTTGCCCAGCCGCTCCCGTATTCAATGTACCTTTGATGTCAGTGGCTCAATGGCATCTGAAGATGCTGCCCAACTCTATTTTCCAAAACGATACGGTTCTCACTCCAGTATGAAGTACAACCCCAAAGAGAGGCAGATCTATGCTTGGGATGATGGCTATCAGATTATTTACCGTATGGAGATGAAGAAGAAGAGTGAAGTCTGAAAAAGGCCTCTCTCTCTCTGGCAAAAGGGAATCTGAAACATATCTCAGTGCCACAGGTTATGACTCAGATGCCATACATACCAAGTGGTGCATAGCATAGGAAGGCAGCAGCCATAATGAGGACTGATTAGACTGAACTTTTAAAAGAAAACACCTTTCTGATATATTAAATGCTTTTAAACAAATATCGTCAGTATTTTTATTGGTGCCTGTCAATTTTCATTTGATTTACACCTTAGATTTTTTTTTAAAAAAAATAAATCTTATGATGGAAAAACTTTTGTTCCATTCAAAAACCTGAAGAAAAGATGTGTATATATAACTTCTTAATTTACATGTTCTTCAATAGCTTTAAATCCAAACTGGAATCCTCCACTCTGTAGATCTCTGCTGTTGTGAACAGTCCTTTTTCAAAAACAGTTCAGAAGAGATTGTGAAATATTTGACTGTCACTTCAGACTCCAAGACTCCAGGAGTTTGCAGTGGCTATGGGTGGGGGTGGGGGGGACCCTGGTTATTCTAATGAGACTTCACTCAAGCGCTGTACTAAAATTGGACAGAGCAATTGGAAAGGGCAAGGATGGGGTTTGGAGATGAATGGTTATGCTGTATGTCATTCCTTCTGCCCCACTGTGATGCTTTTAAATGCTGAATGAGTTTAGATCAGTGTCAAAACAAGTGTAAATTTATTTTTCCCCGTTGCTTACAATTTGATTTAAAAACTTCAATTATCAGAATGGCCTATTACTGGAATATTTGAAGTAGGGCTAAATATTGCTATCTTTCATTTGCCGGTCTAGACATTTAGCATGACTCACATCACAGTTATTATCTGAAAAAAAGCTAATTTTTCTCATAATCAATTTTCTTTTTTCTTCAGCTTTCATATCTAGCTATTTTTTGGTGCTAAACATCAGAGAGAATTTAATGCATTTTGAGTCATTTGTGCTTTGGAATTTCTACCTGATAATTCTTTATACTGGAGGCTTTGCTTGGGTGAAGCTGGGGTGGGTGCATGTGTGTGTGTTTATGTGTGTGTGTGTGTGTATGTGTGGATGGTTGGTATTTATTATGTGCAAAATTAATGATAAATTATGATTTTAATTTTATAGAGAGAATAAATTTATAGAGAGAGTATATTTATATAGAGAGTATATTTCTTCATGTGCATAAACAAGAAGAGTACAGACCATATGGCACAGGAGAAACAGACATTTATTAGTTGATGTGCATATATGAAAAAAAAAATTCTCTTGATCCCTGCCTGGATAATTTGCATCCAGTCTCCCACCTTCTTCTTCTTTTTTTTTTTTAGGAAAGATGGTAGAGAAGGTGGTTGCATGTCAACTTCGAAGGATCCTGGATGAAACAAAATTATCTGGACCTCTTCCAGTCAGGATTCAGGTCCTGTTATGGGGCAGAAACAGCATAGGTCATATTTCTAAATGATCTGTGGTGAGAGCAGGATGGGAGTGGTGCATCCATTCTTGCTCTCCTTGACCTCACAGTTGCCGTTAGTACCATTGAATATAGTATCCTTTTGGGCTGGCTGCAGGATTTGGGGCTGAGCTGGGCAAATTGTATTGGTTTGGCTCCTTTCTCCAATGTCAGTCCTAATTGGTGTTGATAGGGAATGAGAGGCCCAGCCCACAGCCATTCTTTTATTGTGTCTTGCAGGACTTGGTACTTCTCCACTCTTTTTAACCATCTACATGAAACCTCTAGGTGAGATCATCCACCACCATGGGATGAATAAAAGAAAAACAGAATTGGAACAGACCCTGGAGGTCATCTAGTCAAACCTCTGACCAAGCAGGAAACCCTAGACCTTGCAAACTTGCATCATCAAGGCATTGTCACATGACGTATCACAACTTCCCCTCCCCTTCGCTAAACCAGCCATGGCTGTGGCCAGTATATGACGCATCTGGCCCACGGGCTGCAAGTTTGATAGCCCTGCCTTAGACCATCCCACACAAATTGTTTTCCAATCTCTTCTTAAGAACCTCCAGCGTTGGAGTATCCGCAACCTCTGGAGGCAAATCTTTCCAATGATTAATTGTTCTAACTGTCAGGAAATTTCTCCTTAGTTCTAGATTGGATCTCTCCTTGATTAGTTTTCATCCATTGCTTCTTGTCCTGCCTTCAGGTGCTTTGGAGAATAAGTTGGCCACCTCTTCTTATGGCAGCCCCTTATATTTTGGAAGACTGCTATCATGTCACCCTTCTTTGCATTAAACTAGACATACCCAGTTCCAGCAACTGTTCTTTGTGTGTTTTAGTCCCTAGTCCCAAATTATCTTTGTTGCTCTTCCCTTCAATCTTTTTAGAGTTTCAACATCTTTTTTATATTGTGGCGACCAAAACTGGACGCAACTGTGATCTTACCAAGGTATTATAAAGAGGTATTAACACTTCATGTGATCTTGTTTCTAGCCCTCTGTTAATGCAGTCTAGGACTGTATTGGCTCTTTTGGCAGCTGCAGCATACTGCTGGGTCACATTTGAGGTATTGTCAGTACACTGATGCTATTCATCAGTGGAGGTGTATACCTCCATCCCAGGTGTTCCAAGTGATGCTGTCACTGTGGTCCTGCCTGGAGGCTGTGGGGGTCTGGATAGGAAACAACAGACTTTGGCTAAACCCTGGTAGGATCAAATGGTTTTGAGTATGTGGAGCTTCAGGACTTTACATCTTTCGTTCTGGTTGGGGTTGCTCTGCCCCAGATAGATCTGGTGCACAATCTGGGGTACTGGACTCACACCTCCTGCTCAATGAGTGGGTGGTAGTCTTGTCTAGGAGACCCTTTGCACAACTATCTTGTGCGTGGCAGTTGCACCCTTTCCTGGATCTGGTGTTTCTGTGCTCAGTTACTCAAGTCCTGGTAATCTCATGAACATATGGGGCTACCCTTGAAGATATCCAGAAAGTTCAGCTGGTACAGAATACAACTGCATAGGCAGTTTTTGGTACCCCCTGGGTGGACCATGTTATATAATTGGTTACCAGTTTGTTTCCAGATCCAGTTCAAGGTGTTGCTTATCCCCACTAAAGCCCTTCATGACATGGCTCACGATGAGATACAAATCTATTCTTCTGGCCTTCCAAAAGGGCTTGAAAACCTGGCTCTGCCAACTGGCCTGGGGTCCCAGTGGGAGAATGACATCTTGGAGGTGGTTTACAGACAATACAGACCCCACATCCTCTTCATGTGCATTTTGCTCTCCTCTTCCCACCTACTATTGAATATCAACTGAATTTTTAAGTATATGTTTTTTTAATTTATTGTTTTAAGATTTTGTATCATATTTTAATTGTATGACTCTAATTCTTCTAGAGTCACCTTGGTAAGATGGTCAGCATAGAAGTTTAATAATAAATAATAAATAAATGTATCACCTCAGAGTCTAATACTGGAAGGAAAGAAATAAGTTGAGAGTTTGCAGCAGGTTTGATGGTAAAAAGCAGCTAGCTTGTAACTTTTTGAATAACATTGAGCAGGTCTGTTGCATACTTTTCAAAACAACCACAAAAAGATGCCTCCTTTATATCAGGATTGAACAGACCTTGATTTATAAAAAATATACACATATACATACAAGTGCTCAAAATCCATCAGCTGCAATTAAGGATTTCAATAGGACAAATAAATCCTTGATTTACAACCATATGTTTAGCAACTGTTCAAAGTTACAATGACACTGAAAAACATGACTTACAGCTGGTCCTCACAGTTACAACTGATGCAGCATCCTAACAATCACATTATCAAAATTTGGGCACTTGGCAATCAGCATGTACAGTATTTGCAATACATCCCAGGGTCATGCGACCACCATTTGTGACTTTTCCATGTGGCTTCTGACAAGCAAAGTCAATGGGGACAGCCCATTTTGCTTAATGAGTGTATGATTCATATAACAACTAAAATGATTTGCTTAACAATTGAGGCAGAAAAGGTCATAAAATTGGGCACTACTCACCTTACAAGCCTTGCCTAGCAACATAAATTCTAGTCCAAATTGTGTCAAAGGCTACCTGTATGCACTCCAAATCATTCCCTCTCCTGAAAAACAATAAAACCAGACTTTGGAGGTATTTCATTATCAGGACTGATCTCTCTCCTCTTTTATGCAGAATCTACTTCTGTCTGCTAGTTTCAGAAGAGAGGCAGAGAAAGTTATTTTGCTATATTTTACTGCTATTACTGCAATTTAAGAATGTTCCCAACTATTTAGTGTGGAAAGTTTTGATTGATTTGTGATTTGAAACTTATATAATACTTCCCATCAAAATTTCCCAGAAGTTTATTATAATAATAGTGCATACATTGTTATAGAATTGAAACTGAGAATTCGGAAAAAAAATTCTTAGGTTTTTGTTAGAAGTACCCAAGGTGTGGCAGTGATGAAACTACAACCCAGTTTAGAAACTTAGCAACCTAACAGGTCAAAAGCTGAAAAAAGAGGAACCAACCACCACTCATAATATGCAAGACATTATCAAGAGTAACCAAAGAACTAACTTCATAATTTCTAGTCAACCTTTGGGAGATTCATTTTCCTGAAATCACGGTAATATTCCCCCTGCCATTATTTAGCATATGGCATATCATATATGGACTAACAATATATATTAACATTTCATCTAGATTGTTAAATATTAAAAATATTTTTTTCCTGCTAATTTAGTATGTAACTTATGGGCCTAATACTGAAATATAAAAAACTGTATACCCATAGATTGGTTTGTGCATAGTTTACACCTAGTTTTTCAAAGTATAGAGAAATTTTCTTGTAATCTTCATACTAGATTGTAATCTTTTCTCCCTCGATACTGTTTTGGTCTTTAACGTCTTCCCCTCTCCTGGCCTTTTCTTGGTTAGGAAGGATTTTTTTTGAGCAATGCTTCTGCCAAATTCCTGGCTCTCATCCTTCCATTATCTGCAAAACACAAACTCAGTTGGAAAAGAATCTTCTGCCAATTGACTACTTTTGTTTTCTTAATAGATTGGTCTGCCAGGGATGCAACAAAGCACTACAAATGGTGCTAGGTACACACAGACCATATTTTATTGGATAGGATTGTATAGGAAACTATACAAATTTTTGTATGCTACCATCCTGCATATGAAATGGAAAAATGAGTTCCTTTGCATGACCAGAACGGAATGATAGACTGGTATGCTGATCTGGAATGGAAGAGATTAGGGTCTGAGTCTAACACATGGACAAAATCCCAAGATAAAATCCTGCAGGGGTATAGAGATAGGTTTGCAAGTTAGAAGAATGGTTTCAATGTAACCAAAAAGAAAAAAAAATACAGATTTTAGACAAAGTCTCTAGCAGGGCTTTTAAAAAAGATTTAAAAGATTGTCTTGGCTGGGTGCCCCATTCCTTTCTCCAAACTGAATGTGATTCCAATGCAGACTGGAAATTCATGGGAGAGAAATTTATATAACAGCTGGGGGCTATTTAGTGCCAAGCTATTTCCAGCACATGTGGGGGAAAGAGAGAAGCTTGTTGATATACTCCAGACTCACATGGCCTTGGGAATCTCCTGTGGTGGTGGTGGGGGGGGGGTCAGAACTGCTGGACAACATTTCCTGAGTCTGCAAGAGAATAAGTGTCTCTACTTTACTATTTTAAATCTGGAAAAATCTAGATCTGACTGGAGATTTCTAGGTTATGCAACTCAACTAGCAATTTGTAGGTAAACATTTCTCCACTCTCCTACTCCTACTGTGATTTATTATCTCATTTCCTGATAGAGGCTCCTATGTTTTTGTTGGCAAAGAACATTACACCAAACCAAATTATTTAATCATTTTAAACCATAAACTTAAGCTTCAGTAAAATATGGTTTGGTTAAGGTAATTGTGATTGATACCACAGTGATATGTAAATTAGGTTAACAATAGCTCTTGTAATAAAAAAGCACAATATGATATACTTACAAATACTGTAGAAGGTTTCCAGACATAAGTGGGAAAGCAACTATGAAAAACCCTTTGAGCAACTTTACTCTTAGAATAGTAAAAATATTAGAAATAGGTTTTTTGAAAGGGATCTCAATAAAGATGCTACTGCAGGATAATCACACAAATTTTGATCTTGCTTTCATCATTATAAAAATAATTCAAGCCTTGTCTAATATCTGCTTAATATTTATTCTTATTTACTTATTAAACATATTTATATAGCACCCAAATCACACACAGGATACCAGGTGACATGCAACCTTGCTACAGTTAAATACTAACTAGTGTTGCACTGAGAAATTCTTTTATGTCCCTTCACTTGTAGACTATGTCTTTTGCATATCTTGAAGGAACACCTTATACGAGCCTTGTTGAATGGTGTCTCTGTCCTTGTGGTGTTGATCAAGTCTTCTTCTTCTTCCTAGCGGATTCCTGCAGATGCAGGATCCATTTTTCGGATCATTGAATGTCACTTTGCTCTGTCAGCTGCATCTCCAGGGTGCAGGCCACAGCTTACATGTGGTGTTGATTGAGTGCAGGACAGTATTCACAATGTCTTCCATTGCCCCATTTATGATGAGACCAGGACCAAATTGTCAATGATAGATGACTGTAAGAGCTTGTGCCCCGTATCATTGAGTTAATACTTGCAAATGTGTTTCCCACTGTTAGTAGACAGGTGACTACTTTTGCTTTCCTATCATTGAAACTTAAAATATTTAAGTTATTAATTGTAGTTCTGGTTTTATTTGCTTCAACTTCTAATCCAATATTCTTTATCCTGTCCTGTCCTGTCCTGTCCTACCCATACCTGTCAAGTATCCCAATTTTGCCGGGAAAATCCCGGATTTTTCTAGTCCTTCCCGCCCCCGTCCC
>JANHGC010001188.1:161474-177297 GCA_027560395.1 Boaedon fuliginosus
CTATCTATCTATCTATCTATCTATCTATCTATCTATCTATCTAGATAGATAGATAGATAGATAGATAGATAGATAGACAGATTTAAAACTGAAGAAGGTGTTGATAGACAATCTGCTTAACAGTTTCATAAATACAGGACTTTCTCCTGTTTTGGACATTGGAGTCTTTAAAGAATGTTGCAATAATTGATTTTATTTTTAATTATGTACTTCTAGACTATAACAAATCCATTGTTCCATATGGTATCTTCAGAGATCAGAAATCAGCATCCTAAATTCAGAGCACATTCATACATTCATGCACTCTGCAATAAAGTGATTTACTTGATTTTCACTTAGTCTGTAGTGTAAATTCAGCACTGAGTGAACACAGACAACTATGGTTTAGTCAATTCATCTTGACATGAAGCAGCCAATTTTAGCATGATGTATTGCCCAGTCAGAACTATTTCTCAGTCAGTCAAAAATAACTCTTCTTAGTTCTAATAAAGTCAATAAATTTTATTCCAGGTAAGTAGGCATAGGACTGTAGAATTGGCAATTTCTCTTAAAGGAATATTCACACTACAAACACCACATATATAATACATCCTTTTAAGTATTTCCTAGTCATTCAAAACACTTTACAGAGATTATCTCACAATTAGTTCCCATGGAATTATAGCTCTTGTGGTTTTTCTAAATGAGTGAGAATAAAGTTGTCTCCAGCAATATTTTCAGAATTACATTCTGTATTTAGATACTAAGAAAAGTCTTTAGGAAGCCTTTCTTGTTGGATGGAACTGTCTCTTGCTGAATGATACATAGAAAGATTTCTGCAAAGGTAGATGTCTCCCTTCAACAGAATACAAATCTGTGTCTCCCAGGAAGTACCTAAATGTGCCTCATAGAAATATGAAGTCATTAATCGCCCCAGCACTGGAAAAAATAAGAATTTGCAAAGCAGTGCACTTTTATGTTGCACAATCAATTATAGTAATGAAAGGTTAGTGGGAAAAAATACATTTCGGTAGCTGTTCCATCAGGTTTTCTTCTTTCCTTATGGGGTTGTAAATGCTACTAGTTTAATTGCCAAATATTTTATTGCTTTAATAGAAGTTATTCAAGTAGTAACACTGACTTTCACTCCTGTTGCTACTGAACATCAAATGAAAGAAGGTATTTTTTTTTAACATTCTTGCTTGATTAGCATGAGCAAACAATTAATGAGCAGGCCAGGAACTTTAGGAAGATATATAGTCCTTGACTGATTGAAATGTTCTTCTCTTACTTTTGGAGAGTGATATTTTTTAGGAATAGAGATTTGTAGTGGCTTAAGTTTGATAGAGAATGAATTTAGCTTTTGTGAAAATAGCTTGAAAAACTGTGAAAGAACTCTGTTAGCATAAGAACATAACCAGAGTCATATTGAATCTAGACTAAACATCTGGCCCAACATTTGATCTCACAAGATAAGCGGTTTGGAGTATGTGACACTGGGAGCTTCTGCTCTCATCCTTTCACCTAAGTCAGGGATCGGCAACCTTAAACACTCAAAGAGCCACAAAGGTCCTAACCAGAAGCCCCCTGTTCAGTTCTGGAGCTGACCGGAAGTCTAGTTTCCCCTCCCATCAAGTCTCCTCCTAGCATGGCATTCTTTTTCCTCTACCTGTCCTAACCAAAAGCCCTAGCAATTGTGGAGCCGACTGGTGACAGGGAGCTGCAGCAGAGGAATTGAAGAGCTACAAGCAGCTCCAGAGATGTGGGTTGCCGACCCCTACGAGACCTCAAAGCCAAAAAGATTTTTTTGAGGGGGGGGTATTTTGTAGAGACTGTTAGCAATAGAGTATATCCCCCAAAGAAAGAGGGTGCACAGTGAAATTATATGAGATTGGTAGCAATAATATAAGCAGCAGACAATTACACTGGTGTTGTAAAAGTTTATTTTACAGTAAACAATAACTATATACAAGATCTACAGCAGTCACAATAAACATTGTCTTCTTACCAGTCTAGTCATACACAATTAGTCAGTCCAGTTCAGGTTGCCAATTCACAGCAGCAAAACCCAAACCTCCCACCAATACAATAATACAAGAGCATGAAAGCAATAGATAGCAAACAGCTGTAGAGAGCTAAAGAGAGCAAAAGTGAACTAAGCTAACATTACACTCTACTCTTATACGTTTACTGTATCCTGTTCCATGATGCAGCAACTTCACTTAAAGTAACAAAACATATTTTCTACCCAACTATAGTTAGGCCATACATTCAAAACCTAACAGAGACTGTGGAAATTTTAAATATTGGGGATAGAAGCAGATTCTTCTGAAAAGACTGCACCCCATCCCTTAAGCATTTCCCAAAAACAAAACAGAGAGAAAACCTTCCAGTAACAGAGCATCCATAGTGGTTGTCTGCAGTCCCTCCAAAGGTCCAGTGGTTGTTCTTATTCTAAACCAGTACAGTCTTGATTGATTTAACTTCTTTTCCTAAGGATTCCCAACTTGAGCATTTATTTATTTATTATTACATTTATTGGCTGCTCATCTTATTACATGGTAACTCAGAGCACATTTTAACATCCACAAATTAAGTGGATATTCTCACTGAGCTGCACACTTAGAAACCCAACAATCTTTTCCTAGTCATTTATTGGTGGTAAAATTATGTCCACTAATACACTGTTTGCCCTTTTAATACCACTTGTAGGAGATGAGCAGGCTGAGCCTGAGGGCGGGGTTAAATCAGAGGTGGTATTCAGCCAGTTCTGACAGGTTCGGGAGAACCGGTAGCAACAGTTTTGATTGGTTCAGAGAACTGGCAAATACCACTTCTGATGGGCTGACCACATAACCATGCCCACCAAGCCACACCCACAGAACCGGTAGTAAAAATTTTTGAATCCCACCACTGGGTTAAATTCATCATCAGCTTGGAATCCTCATATTCACACAAGAGACCTAAATCCAGCCCCCCTCCCCTGAATTCCATTGACCGTTATCTAGTTCCAATTTGGCTTGACTCTTAGTAGATCAGATTGTTGTGTATAGGTAGCATGTACATTACAGTGCTTTGAATTCTACTCCTGTTCCTGGTTTCTTGTACCTGACACAACTTCTCTTTATGGAGCTTTTCAAATTCTATTTTTGTTTTAAACATCCTAAATAATTGGATATAATCTGAAAATGTGCTGTGTCTTAATTCCAAATATTTATTTATTTATTGTAAATTTGTTGGCTGCCCATCTTACTATAAGGTAACTCTGGGTAGCTTACAGATATAAAAATGTATCTGCGTTAACAAGAATAAATTAAAAACAAGAATTATCAAAGTTTAAAATCAAAGATATGTGGTGAGGGTGGGAGCAGAACAGGGGTGTGTGGGATCTGTTATTACTCAATCAACCAGCTCCACTATGCTGTTCCTGCATTGGGCCCCAAAGCTAATTGGCAGAGCCAGATCTTTAGGTCAGGAGGGCATAGGGCAACATCACATCAAGGGACAAGATGTTCCAGAGGGCAGGATCAACAGCAAAGAAGACCCTCTTCCTGGACCTACATTAAAGGTGATCACTAACACCTTGAATTACATCTGGAAGGAGACCAACAAACAATGCAGCTCATGGAGCAGGGGTTTTATAGGGCCATTCTTGGGGCCCCTAAAACTATCCATGCCACTGCATTCTGCACCAGCTGTAGTCTCCGAATACTCTTCAAGAGTAGTCCCATGTATGGCCCATTACAATAGTCTTATAAAGTAATTTAAAAACTACTAGTTGAATTCTTAGGAGACTCCACTATTGATCGTGTCCTTGTGAGAAGCAATGTTTTTTTTCTTCTACTCTTAAATAAGCCATGATATGACTTATGTTATCCCATGATAAGAGTTATTTCAGGAACATTTGATTCTTTGCTACTTATCTGAGTGTGTGTGTCTGCTTCTATAGTATTGTCTAAGACTGTTAATAAACATATCATGAAAGTATCAAAAATATTTCCAGTGTTTTCTCTCTGTCGAAAGGAAATTAAACCTTATACGTTTGTCTGTTGAGTTCACATCATTTGGGGAAATGGGTTACTTAACCATATGTTTAAATGTTATAACAGCAGGGAAAATGAGGACAAGCTCTTCTTTTGTTTGCACAGGTCCTGTTTATGTTGCTTGCCTTCACTAATTTTCAAGTCATAGAGCTTTTCTCCTGACAGCTGCAAAGGCTGTATTGATGGAGCAAACTGATCCTGCATATTGTGTAAAGAGCAAGAGAATCAGAATTAAGGCCAGACAATTTAAACAAGGGCATTACAAAGCTGCTTTTGTAGTGAAAGAAGGATGAAGGGTAATTTCTCCCCTTTAATGCTTTCTTAATAGGTGGTTGGCAAGTATAATCACATACTTTTAATCTGGAGATAGGTATTTCTGCCCACATAACATCTGGATGACTTACTCAAAGTAACAACAGAGCATCTCAAGGAATCTGTATAACATGGTAGGAGGAGTAATTTAGTTCCAGAGAACTGGGTAAGTGTCAGAAAGAACACTCAACTGTGCAGCATCTATTTGTGTTTGTGTGCATCACCATTGTCCCTTTTGTGCAGAACAATAAATAATACCCCAAACCCACTTTTGTAGAAAAACTCTGATCATTTATTTGCTTTCATCATTAATGTAAAATAACCTGCCTACTCTGTAGAATACTTGCTATAATTTATGATAGCTTGGGGCCAAATATTTTTGAAAGGCTGAGGTTGAATAGCTTCTTTGGGTGCTCATGCCCTTAAAGGATTCTGCTCCTCCACCTCTTGAATGCCCGATCTCCCAAAGTCTTTTTTAAGGGCCTTATTCCTGTATGATCAAGATAATATTTGTTCAACACATTTATGTTCAAATTAATCCTTTAAAATAACCATTTAAAAGATTTATATAGCTTCCCATCTTATGCCAAATTCTAGGTGATCCATAATCACAAGATAAAACCACATCTATGTACAATAAAATATTAAGACAAAAAAATATAGTTAAGCTTTCCCTTGCAACCTACCTTGAGTTCCCCTTGACTGGGGAAGAGAGGCAAGGTATAAATTTAATTAATTTAATTAATTAAATAAACAAACTGATAAGAAGCTCATCTTACAAGGCTCAGATTGGATAGGCTGGGTTTACCCCTAGTCCCCTCCCTCAAATGTTGCCATCTTAAAGGAGCTAGGAAATATGCCTTTTCCTTAGCAGCCCCTGCCCTATGGAACTCTTTACCCTCTAAAATTCAGCAGACTCCTTTAAAACTTCTAAAAAACAACAAGACCTTCTCCCCCCACAACCTCTGGAATAGGGATGAGCCTTATGAGATGAAAAACATGGAAGTAGTACAATTCCTTGCCTAATTGTTATACCCCAATAGGGATTCAAAAATGTATTGTTATTCAGTTGTGAAACCAAGATGTTTTTGTTTGAGTTAGTTCTGGGAAATATCATATCTCCTTCTTTGCCATGTGGCACTACATTTTAAGCATACTTTCAAGAATGTTCAAAGTATTTATTGCATGATGTTTGTGTTTGTGTATGTGTGATTACTGAAATTTGTGGTTTTACTAGTGATCAAGCATATAACTTTCTCCCCTGAAGAACATACTTTGTGTATGTTTACAAAGCCCTGGGTAATCTTTGGAGACTGAGCATTTCCACTGTATCAAATCACAGTACTGTACTGTTGATTTAATTCTTTAAATATGCAATAATAGATTCCTACTCACCAGAAACAAGTAGAGATCTTATCCTCTTATTGTACGTTATCTAGGCTGATGATGGCTGTAGCTGCTCTTAAAGACTAGGTCATAGCCAGAGCATTCATTTTTAAAGAGCTTCTTGTATGTTGTGCTGAAACATTCAGTAATCTTTCCAGAACCATGTATATAATTTCTATCAATGTTATCCTGTAATTCCACAAATTCTGAAACAGATCTCTTTACCCTGATTCAAAGCAAACTGTTATCTATGTAAACAAGCAATGCATAAAAAAAAAAGAACCACATACTTCTGTTTTGTGATTTTCACTCCATCTGGGCAGGAAGATATGATTTGCTTCAAATCCTTCTTTAGAAGTACAGTACATAAATGCAATCAAATGTTAGGGAAAGGAAAGAGTATCTGTAAGATGTGCAGGATGGAAAGAATCCCTGAGAAGAATAAACCATATGGGTTCTATTCATACAATATGCTCATCTGTATTTAACATAATTATGGGATTTATTCAATCCAATTTTCTGAGTTTGCAAAATATATTAAACCATAAAACTGGGTTTGCCCAACAGATAAAAATATGGCTAACTAATTTGTGATGCAACAACTCTGGGGTTGTTTTCTTATCCCTAGGCACACCAGCTGTCCAATGAACTTTAACTCTACCAAAGCCTAGGGTAAAAATTACCTCTTGGCTCATGTGACAATAATACTACAACTGCTAGAAAAAAGCATAGCTCAAATTTTTTTGCTCATCCATATGGCAGTTGACAATTGGTTCTGGGCATTCCAGTTCACACTGCTTGAACACAAGCAGCATATGAGGATATACATTCTGTAATTAAGTTCATTTTTAGATCTGCTGTGGACTAGCTAGTTGCATGGCTAGCAAAATGTCAGCACACATTCATTTCCCCAGTAAGTAGCAGCTGTGAAAGTTACTCTATTATTAAATTCATGGCAATATTTTAAGTTTTCATAATTTACCTTCACCTCTATCTCCTTTGGTTCATATAATAAATTCCTACATCAGCAATGTACAAAAACCCCATCTCTTTTATTGTCCTATGCTAGGACTCCAAGTTGACCTGTTGGGACAAGTTATGAAAAATATTGTTATGTCTACTTGCTGCCTCTAACATTGTTTATATTTTTGCAGCTCAGGCTTTGTAGGGTGTCTTAAAGTAATGGACCAAAAGCAGCATGTGGCATTCTAGTCATTTTTTGTGTAGCCTGCAAGTCGCTTAGGGAAAAAAGAAACACAGCACAACTGTCATTTGGTCAAGACTTATCTCCAAAGGTGGGAGCACTGTTCCCTAATTGGTCTAGTAGACACTTATAGAAAGTAAGGAAGATGCCCTTGTCAAAAAATATTGAACTGTTACCTATGCAATAGGAGCTGAAACTTTTTTAAAGCCTAGAGCAGTAAGATAACATTCAGAAGCATCTCACACAGATACCGCCCTAATTTACTGGTCCATAAGAAAGTGTATTCTAATTCTCTTATTCTATTCAGTCTTGAAACAAGTGGTTATAGGCTTTCTGTGCGGTTGATTTTCTGGTCTTGTTTACCCAATGAGGCTGATAGCCATGAAGTAAGAGCATGCTAGATGAATGGGCTGATGGAGACAGAGACAGATGGGGGAAAAGGAAGTGCTGACTTGCTGGTGGCTCCAAACAATAGAAAGGTTTTCACTCACGCATAGAAGAGGCAGATAACTGGACAGTTTGCCAATCTTGGCCAGACATGTCTAGTTCTCTCTTGGGCTAAGTAGAAATTCTTAGTCCTGCAATGAAATGCCACCATTGCCAGGAATTGATCAGGACTTGAATTTCCTTACTCACCTATTCCCCTTACCACCAACCCAACATCTTGCTATATTAATAAAAGCCATACCTACAAATTTGATGCAGCTATTCATATGGCCAAAATGAACTCACGGAAAAGAGGAACTGTTTCACAGTTAAGATATTTTATGTAACAAACTTATGCTTAATAGCATAACAGGATCCTCTTCATTCCCTTTATTTTTGAGTCCCTAGAGGCTTTTATATCAATGTATGAAAACATTTCCGTGATGCAATGACCAGGTTAATGAACTAGTCCATATGCAGTGCACATGGACCCCTGCTTGAATGAAAGGTCAAGGAGTATTGATGAGAAGGGAAAATTATCTGCGCAGCAGGTCAAAGCAGAAAAAGTGATATTTGCCAGATAAATCTGTGTTGCCTCATAATTTTCCAGAATTACAGAGTTTATAATTTAATTAACCCCTGCCTTTAGGCAGAGAATTTTAAAGCCTATCCATCCAGAAACCTATTATTAAAGAATGAACAAAATCCTAGTCTTCCCAGGCAGTTTGCTTCAATGGGAATTTCCTTTTAGCAACTTGGTGACTACAAAAAGCTTACCTGCAAGTTAAGCTAGACAGTTGGGTTCAACTATCTTAGCTCTCCACTTCCTCCAGTTAGAATTAACGGGTATTCTACTGATCAAAACTTGAAATGGAATTTCTAACTCACGGTTTTGAAAGTTGAACTGAATTGGTATATATCACAAATCTAGACATAAGGATGGATTTACTTTATTGCTTCCAATAAAAAAAATCAAGCATGGAAAAGCTGTGAGCAGTTAGGTTGGAACCTGAAGCTTTGTAAGCACTGTTTTGAATCCTATATTTGAAATTTGGTGTTGGACAAAACTCCTGAAAATGATATGGACAGACCAAAAAGCTGTGGACCATTGTTCCAAAGGTGCTTTTTCAAAAGGCAACTGTACTTTCTTTGTTTTTCCTTGAAGATGTTTTGCTTCTCAATCAGAACTGAAGAAGCTTCTTGGATGAGGAGTGAAACATCTTCAGGGAAAAACAAAGGAAGTCCAGATACCTTTTGAAAAAGCACCTTTGGAACAACCATGACTTGGATGACCAAGAATCTCCATAGACAGTGTACAAATCAATCAATCACAGGAATACTCTACCATTGATAGCATTCATGATATAGTAGCTGTACTTCAATATAATATATAAGTATCTTTTTCCTCATAATTCCTCTGACAAGAAAAACCATTTTTGCTTTTGAAAATAACATTTTCACATTGCTTCCTTCAGTTATGTTTTTGCAGCCCATTGAAGGGACTGCTTGCCATACTCTCAATGCTCTGCTAATCATTCTTTTTCCATTTACATCCCTTTTTCCATCCCTTTTGCTGCACGGCAGTCAATTTCTTGTCTTGAAATATAATCTATGAAATAGAAGCTCAATAGAGCAGTTTACATCTGGTCAGCAAGTTCCAAGATCCTGATGTTTATATAACCTTAATTTTGAATTTAGCTTTATTGTACCCACCCCATTTTCCAGTTTAAATATATGTTGCAGTTGCATGGTCACACTATTCAGAAAAATCTTTGAATGACAATTTGTTGCTAATTGCACAACCACTGGGAAAGACTTTTTAATAAATTTATCTACTCAGAAATGACTGGCAAACTGCAAGATAAATATATACCAATTAGTAATATAAATAAATGAATTATAGATAGGAGGAACAATGTTAGCAAGTCCTTCCTTCCTTCCTTCCTTCCTTCCTTCCTTCCTTCCTTCCTTCCTTCCTTCCTTCCTTCCTTCCTTCCTTCCTTTTTGTAAATTCACTAACTAACACACTGAGAGTTGATGCTGTGAATGGATTAAATGATCACTCAACTACTGGCCAGCTTGGAGGCAGCTAAGGAAACCGCTAATTGGTTAATATTCACCACAAGTTCTAGACTTAAAAACTATAAACATAAGACATCATGCTTAGCATCAACTTGGATAAAAAAAGGAAACAGAAAAGGAAATACTCCAATCTGATTTTAATATGTATTGTAAAGGTTTTGGAAATGGATATACTAGTGGTATGGAGTTCTCCTCTAGGCAGTTGTTATTAGACAAACGATTTCTGTGAAAGTACAAATGTTCTTTCCAATGAATTCCAGCCATCAATGATGCTTACAACAATTTTTGTTGTAATCTCAGCTTCAATATAAAACTGCCAAAGCTATAGTAAGTAAAAATACACTCAAATGTGAAATACATTTTAAATAATACCAAGCATAACATCATGTACAGATACGACATCTTAACTGATATCTCATATTTCCAAGGTGGCAGGTCTGAACATTTCCCCACAAAGTTGTATAATTAAAAATAAAAACAAACAAACTGATGTTGAATCCATTAAGATGGAAGTATGGTACTGTGTCTGGAACTTGCAGGTACTGTGCCTGGAAATTAAGAATGTGGCTTTTATTGTACAACATAGCATGCCCTGTTATAGAACTTGGCATGTAGATTGGCGGTTCTCCTTCATTCTGATGTATCATTAGAGGCATGCGGTCTCAATGGCAAGGAATGTCTTTGCTCTGACAGACTGAGAATGGTTCCATGATCCCTGTGCCATTAGTCTCTTGATTTGATGAATACAGGTTACACTTCATGTGATTACAGTATACTTGGAAGTATTCTGGAACTAAAACTGGAAAGGGACAACTTGCTGCAGCCAGCTCGCTGCATCCAACTCACCATGGCCCACTCCCTACAGCCAACTCATCATGGCCAACTTGCTGCAGAACAACTCACTGGGAACACTTTAACAATTCAATTTAATTATTTAAAATAATTAAAAAATATTTTAATTTTTGTCATTCACATTTAATTCTATCCCCCCTTTTACATCCTTTTAAAAATGATTCTATTCAACCATTTCTTTGTATTAGTGTAACCCACTAAATTGTCCATAATGAGTTGGCCATGGTGAGTTGTCCCATGGTGAGTTGGCCACAATAAGTTGGACATGACAAGTCGGTTGTGGTGAGGTGGCCATGGTGAGTTGGCCATGGCGAATTGTCATAGACCCAACTAAAACATACAGAAAATGACCATGCAAATGCTAGGTAGATTTTATCAATTTAAGGTGTTGATATCAGTTCACAAAGGGTAGACTAATAACTTAAATTAGCCCCCCCTTAATGCTACCTAACTTTTTCATTAAGCTTCAGAGGCACTGCTCACAATGTGGTGGCTAGAATAGGGCCTTTTCAGTGAAAGCATTCCAGTTATGGACTTTGTGCCATCATAAATCCTTTTAGGGTTATTTTAATGTACAAACTTCCTCTGAAAATCCAAAGACCAAAGTGAACAGAAATGAACAATGAAAATAATACTGTGAAATTTTATTTTTAATATTGACATAAAAATAAAAAGCTGAGGTTCTTTATACCTGTCTATACTTCCCCAAGAGAGGTACATCTCACAGCATAAGAAACCCTATTTTAAGCCAGGTTTCAGTAATAAAAGTCAAGGAGCAAAATGAAAAAAAATGGAGCTAAAATTAAATATAAAGAATACCAAACTTGTGACAGCAGGTAGAAAAATGAGCCTTACAATTGGCAATGAATATATCAAAGTGGTAGATGGCTTCTGCCTTTTAGGATGAACCATCAGCAGTAAAGTAAACAGTCAAGAAATATGCTGCGGATTAGACCTTGGTAAAGCAATCATGAAGGCCTTGGAAAAGCTATTCAAATGCAGCGATGTATCTCTACCTACGAAGTTCAGAATTATGCACACAATGGTAGTCCCTGTGACAACCTGTGGAAATGAAAATATTGACACTTTTGAACTTTGATGATAGAAAAGACTCCTGAGAATACTATGGCCAATCAAAAAAACAAACAAGGAAATAAATGGATCATTAAACAAATCAACCAAAAGTTCTCACTGAAGCACAAATGACCATATTCATATTATTCTATTTTAGACACATTAAGCAAAGCGCTAGCTTTCTGGAAAAGTTCTAATGCTTTTCCAGGTGGAAGGAAAATGTGAAAATAATGACCAGGAGGGAGGTGGATGGACAGTCACAGAAGCAATGGATACACAGAGGGAAGACATGAAAGTTTGCCTTTGAGATAACCCATGTAAATCGTCACTAATGGTCAACAACAAATTGATGTCACATAATCAATCCATCAGTCAATCTGTTCATCCAGACATTTATATGTTAACAACTATTAAAAGCCGTGATGGCACAGTGGTTAGAATGCAATATTGCAGGATTAACTCACTGTTCACTCCAGGAATTCAATTTTGAGCAGCTCAAGGTTGACTCAGCTTTCCAACCTTCCAAGGTGGGTAAAATGAGGACCCAGATTGTTCGGGGCAATATGGTGACTCTCTAAACTGCTTAGAGAGGTGATGTCTGTGAAGCACTGTGAAACAGTATATAAATCTAAGTGCTATTTCTATTTCTATTGCTATTGCAGAACCATATTGCTTTAACTTTGTCTCTTATTTATTTTGCTTTTCTTTTTTTAATTAATTTTTAAATGTTTGTGTTCTTGATTAAGAAGGACCTGATTGATCCTTATCAGACACAATGTATGGGACTACTGAAGATAGCCTCTTGATTTCATTCAGAAAAACATTACAGAATAGACCAAAATAATGATTTAAGTGAATAGCTGTTTAAAATGGGCTAAGAAATATTTTCCCTCAGAGCTATATTTAAAAGCTTCTACCCATAACAGAGCTTTGGGTTAATTGCTGTATCACTGGTCTTTACAGAATTCATCCTTTATTGCATTTTCCCCTAAAGACAGCAAGTTTTCTAAAATCAAAATTTTTGCAGCTTGATTAAATAAACTTGTAAAAAAGTTTGTAATGTATTGAATGAAACAATATTTCATTACTTTTTGACAGTTTCAATTACTAACTTGGAATTTGCAATTATTTCCATGCTTTGATCAAGATGGATTGTGTTGCATAAACTCATTCCATTTGCAATCACATAATTACATCTTGAGCCAACAAAATTATCATAGACACAAAGAGGAACATCAGCCCTCTAGTTTGAATTTGATCCCTGGGGGAAGGTTTCCTGCAGTTTATAGCCTTAAGTTTAATTGTGATTTAAAATGCAACTAAAAGGAAAGCCTTGGAGATTTAAACAATAAATTTAGCAATTCAGTTACATTTTGATTGTTTTCTCATTAATTGCTGTTAAAGGCAATGTAGTATAAGCATTGATTACATTTATCAGATTATTTTCAAGGAACCTCTAATTAATGGTTTTATTATCTGCCACATTATGATTCTTCTTTATCCATGTTTATTAAAACCTCTCTCCATTTGGTTCACTTTTCCCCATGGCTGCCAAATCAATTATCCAAGTCCATTCTGTGGACAACCATAAACAGTGGCATAAAACATTTTTTTCCCTAGATTATCCATAATTCCCAGATTCCAACTGTTATGTTAAAACAATCTATGGCTCCTGTAAGGCAAGAATGAGATCATCATGGTTTAGGGTTGAGAATTCCTGCCAAAAATGAGACTATCAAGGTTAAAGAGTTTTTGTTTCTACTAGAATATACCATTAGGTTAAGGAGTATTGGTTTCTCAAGAGTAATTGGATTGAAAATGAGAAATATCATTTTACCTAGGCAAGTGTCCCCACCAAAGTCAAGGCAGAACAAAGTCAAGGCAGAACATTAGCATGAACCTTTAGTGACTAAAATAAGTGCTTGCTTAATACAATAGAGAACAATTAATGAAAATATAATTACCTTCCAGAAAAACCACCAGCATAAAGTAACTTGTGCCTATTTAGAAATTAGATTCCTATCATCTAGAGAACAAAATCTGTAAATTCAGTCCAAATGCTATTACATTGCTGAGGAGAAAATATTTATTTACTTGCCTTAAATTACTGCCTTTCACTTCAAAATGGTTTTAATGGCTAGTAATAAATAATTATAAATTAAAAGAAGGAATGAAATAAAATAAATAACAAGCAGTATTTACAACTACATTTACTGACTTCTTAATTTGGAGCATTTTTGGCTTCAGAGTCACCACATTTATTAGAAAGGTTCATTAAATCTTAAAGCTCACCATTACTCCTTGCAGATAAATCAGTTTGATGAATAAATTTTAAATACTGAATAGAACAAGAATCAGACATTGCCAGTTTAACTGAGTACTAGAAAGCTTTCTTAATGTCTATATCAAGAATTTTGATAAATCTAAGACTGTGGCTTATTCAACACAAAATAATATATTGGATTTCTATGGCTTTAGTATAGAAAAGGAATGAATAAATAACCATTCCATTTGATATGCACAGAGAAAACTGCTTCATTAAAACATGTCTTTTTGCAATCTCCTAAAGTTGTTACTTTTTCAAAAGAAGAAATTAAATATATTAATTTAACCTGAGATGGAATTAATATTTATATTCTTTTGAATTGCATTTCTACTGTAGGGAAATTGATGGCTATACAATAGTAATGGATTCTCTGCACTATTCTTATTGCTGACAGATTAATCCTTCAACTTTGGAAAGATAAATTTATAGCCCCAAATTACTCTGTGGATGGAAGACTTGATATTCTTTGTGGCTTACAAAACAGTTTCTTACAGATGCAGTTCATGTTGAAATATTATCAAACATGTTTATGGTTTTCCTTTATTGGGTGGGTAAATGAGGAACCAGATTGTTGAGGGCAATATGATGACTCTGTAAACTGCTTACAAAGGGCTGTAAAACACTGTAAAGTGGTATATAAGTCTAAATGCTATTGCTAAGTGCTATTGCTATTTATTCACATGCATTTGCATGCTTTTCTACTGCCATGTGGGCAGGAGCTGGGGTAAGAATGGGAGCTCACCCATGGTACTTGGGTAGGAGTGGGTTTCAAATTTTTTTAAACTAGTTCTGTGGGTATGGCTTAGTGGACGTGACTAGGTGGTCATATGACTGGGTGGGCATGGCCAATTCAATGTCACTCACGTCAAGATGTGCTTCTCACCTGGCCTCTCATGACCTGGGGATGCTGCAATGGTCGTAAGTGTGAAAAATGGTCATAAGTCACTTTTTCAATGTTGACATGTTTTGGCTGAAGGGACCTGTAGCAAGCCAACTCTGTGGGATCTAACTGGGTGCTGGGAGGCATGCGGTGGCAGAAGGCGGTCTCGAAGGTACGTCAGTAAATCAGTAAATCATTTAAACAGTAAATCATTTAATCATAGTTAAACGATTTACTAGCAAGAGTCGCTAATTTCTTAATATAGTCTTCTACTTGGGAAGTACTGAAATAGGGAATACAGAAAATGGTATTTTGAGCCAGCTTACTATATGTAGGGTACCTGCCTACAGTTTAATGCCTTCTCACTTTCCCCCCCCAGCGTCCTTGGACTAGAATGTTGATGGAGCCAGCAGGGTATATAATTTTATTTTATTTTTGTTTTATTTTATTAGATTTATACCCTGCCTCATTTCCCCAGTCAGTTATACCCCGCCTCATAATTGATGGATATAAGTTTGTTTTAGGTATATTGTGCTTTGGATTTGAGTTCTTTGCCCAGAGTTCCTTCTGGTAGATGGCTAACTATATAATCTTCCTTAATAAATCCTTAATAACAATTATATTTATATTTAATTAACTGCACACTTTAACAAGTGGTGCAACTTGTGAATTTGTCCGTTATGTTGAATGGGGCTTGCCTATTGCCTAAGAAGTGGGTTGAGATTTGCAACCATGTGGGCTGAACATGATACAAAATATAAAGGAACAAGACCTGCTTGTAGGAATTTAGCCAATAAGCTGTATTTGTAAAGAAAGAGGGAGAAAATGCAGGGTTGATGTTCGGACAACAACTCTGGGAAACAAGAGATTTTAGTCATGGATCTTTAATTATGGTTTGAATATGGTGAGAGCTAAGGGCAATCTTGATACATCAGATTTATCTTGGGAGACAGAATGGCATTTTAGTTGGAATCAGAGATATAATTAAATGTTATCTAAAAGTCAAATTACTTGTTTGATTAAAAGTAAAGGTAAAGGTTCTCCTTGCATATATGTGCTAGTTGTTTCCTGGCTCTAGGGAGCGGTGCTCATCTCTGTTTCCAAGCCAAAGAGCCAGCGCTGTCCAAAGACGTCTCTGTGGTCATGTGGGCAGCATGACTAAATGCCAAAGGCACATGGAATGTTGTTCCCTTCCCACCAAAGGTGGTCCCTATTTTTCTACTTGCATTTTTACATGCTTTCGAACTGCTAGGTTGGCA
>JANHGC010001189.1:44699-55812 GCA_027560395.1 Boaedon fuliginosus
GGTATCACCTTACACATGGTGTGCCACCCAGAGGCGGCAATGGGGGCAGAGCTGGAGGGAAAATATTTCCTGACAAAGGGATTATGGGGTCATTAAATGAAGATGATGATGATGATTAAAAACCAACTGCAGATTCAAAACCACATTTAAATTACAAACCAGATATCAAGATAAGAAATCCAGTACAAGTAGTCCTTGACTTACAACCACAATTGAACTCAAAAGTTCAATTGAAACCCGAGACAAGTTAAGTGAATTTTGCCCCATTTTATAACTTGCCTTGCCACAGTTAAGTGAATAACTTCAGTAGTTAAGTTAGTAACATGGTAATTAAGTGAATCTGTTTTCCCCACTGACTTTGCTTGTCAGAAGGTCGCAAATGGTGATCACATGACCTGAGATACAGCAACCGTCATAAATACATGCCAATTGCCAAGGGTCTTAATTCTGATCACATGACCATGGGAATGCTGCGACGGTTGTAGGTGTGAAAAACAGTCATAACTTACCTATTTCAGTGCCATTGTAACTTTGAACAGTCATTAAATGAACCGAAGACTACCAGTACTATATTACCCACTTAAGTCCATAAGGTGGAAGAGCAAAATATCATCAGATCAAGGAAATTTCAGGATTCCAGGAAGTTAAATAATATTGAGAGAGACTACGCAAACTGAGACTATCACCTGAATGAAGAGTAGGTGCTTTTGTCTCCAAAGGTGCTTTTTTAGGAGGCAACTGGACTTCCTTGTTTTTTCTTTTGAAGAGCTGTCTGCAAGGAATATAATTTTTTCCATTCCCCACTATTCTGTCAGAGCTGAAGAAGCTTCTTGGATGACTGATAATCTCTACAGACCAGTAGGTGCTTTTATATTGGAGTTTCCTGGCTTCTTCAAAAATACAGATCAGGCAATGATCTGAACTATTGTGAATGAGCAGTGCCTTTAATTAGCAGACTAAGACTTACCTAGTGAAACTCCTCTTTTTCTTCTTTTCTCCACAAAACTACAGGTGCCCCTTTCCTTTGCAGAAGCTTAATGATAAGGAACTTCTTATTCTGTTCCCAATTAGTACTTCCTATGGTCGCCTTAACTAGAGGCCTGATCCCCACACTTAACCACGTAGCTAATCCTCACTAATAGGTAACTTTCCTTTGTTGGTGTCTAAACTATGAAGCTATTTCTTGTCTTGTTTTCACATAAGCAATCTAAGCAACCCAGAAAAGTGAAGGGATTGAGAAAGGTTGAAGAACTATAAAACTTGCTCAAAAATGCAAATCCACTCAACTCAAAAATTACCTGAAAAATGAAGCCATCTGCCCAGGTGAGGTGGGGGGGAGAGTGCATGGCCAGGCTGCCCAGGTGAGCAAGCAACTGCCTCAGGGGCAGAGATAGAGGTGGCGGAGCCTCCACATGTGGCCTGCCTGCCTCCATGCTTCACCTGGCTGGCCTCATCCACATTCCTGCAGCGCCCTGATTTTGGCGGAAAGTGAGCACTAATCAGGGGCTGCCTGGGTTGGCACTCTACTGCTGAGCCTGAAGGTGGCTGGCCAGCCTAGTGACTGAGCAACTGAGCCTCTGGGACAGAGGTGCAAATCGTGGAGCCTCCACACATGGCCCTACCTTCCTGCCTGCCTTGCCTGGCTGGCCAGCCTCATCCCCCTCCTACAGCGCCCCAATGTTGGCACCAGGTTGCGCCTCTGCTGCTGGCCCTGGAGCAGCCTGCCAAAGTGAGGCCAGGGGACGACGGGAAGGGGGCTGGATAGGGGAGTGGGAGAGCTGCACGGGCAACTGAGTGAAATCGGGGGTGGAGCCGTAGCTCCCGGGATCAACTACAACACTATACCCAGGTGAAGCCGGGTAACCAGCTAGTACATAATAAAATAAGGGAGAACTACTTGCAATAATTTCCCCCAGGCAATCATGCAAGACAGATATTGTGTTCCCTTTGATTAGGGAAGAGAGGTGGGGTATAAATTAAATGAATGAATGAATGAATGAATTTAGAAATTATGCATGAATAAGGATAGTGAATGAACCTTCTTTGGGACTTAAGACCATCCTTTCATGTATCTGAAGAATACTACCATATTTCTCTTCAAGCAAACATTTCCAATTCTTCATCAGCTTTGGGTTCCAATCCTTTTGTGAACCTGTGTTTTCATTTTTTCTGAAATTGTCAAGATCTTCAACCTTGACACAGGGCATTTAACCGTGCTATAGTGAAGGGCCCTAGGCTTTCCCTATTGATTGATATCAACTACCTTGTGCTTTCCTCCATCCTTTAAAAAAAGAAAATGACATGCAAGAGAATTGGTAATTCTGCAAAGCAGTTGATTCTTTTCCCCCATCTTTTACCAAATGGTTCTGAAGGATGATATAGCCTGTATATGGTGTGTGTGTGTGTGTGTTTCTCCAGTTATTGATTGTTCCAGTAAATTTCATACAATTAGAATGGTGAAATGGTAAGATGAAATGGAACCATAAACAATTACACACAGGTCACCCATCTTTCTTGTTATGAATAAAGAATATGCTCACTGTTCATGTTAACATTTGAAAGAAAAATTTAAGAGAATTGAAATTTAGGAAAAAATGGACAATGCCAATTATTATGGATAATGAATTCTTAACATTTGGAGTAAGAAGTAGCAAGAATGGATCTAAACAGAATTTCTATTAGTTATTTTTTTTATACTGAACATAATTCAGTATTAAGAAATTCCAGTCAATTCTATCTTCCATAAAATTGGACCTTTGATACTCTATGGAAATACTGTAGAATTGAGAAAATTATTGGACAAGCAGATACACAGGAAACTTTCTCCATATTACAAATTTTGCGTGAGTTGAAGCAATTATATTTCTCCATTGACTATGCCATTAAAATAGCCTTGTATGGCACTGGTAAATGATATATTAACTCTTCTGCAACATATTTAGGCACTTTTATTGTTTGAAAACTTCTTAAGACAATTTATTAAATTAATCATACCACCTATAGTCTGCCTGCATTTTCTTGATTGACAACCACAGAAAAAGGAAATAAAAATAAAAATAAAAGCTTGTACTGTATCTTCCAGATATAAGAAAGATCCTAGAACATTAATTTCACAGGTGATATTACATTCAGCCTATTCCAAAAATATACCTACAACATGGCTACAATTTTCAGTATTTCACAAATGGGTATTAACAGCTGTTTCACAGATCACACATAAGCAAATACATATAATTCAGCAATCGGTAAGTAAATAATTATATACTAACTTGATATACATTTGCAAATATGAGTTTGGACCATTCATGCTTTTCACTATCACCTTTGTATATACTTCTAATATATCTAAACATTCAAGTGAAGAGCCACTTAAAGCTACCAAGATAAAGATAAGCAGATTGCACAGCAACTCATGAAAACAGAAACATTTTTATTTTTAAAAGGAGATTAGTCGTGTTGTGGAGAGAGAGTTAGAAGTTCGTGATAACAGAAACTAGAATGTTAGTTCAGTTCATATAAGCAGCTTGTCCCTAAGTAAAGATAATAAAACTGTGGATTTCTGAGGACTTAAGCTGTAATATAGATATTGCCACTTCAGTCAATATAGATATTGCCACTTCAGTCAAGTGTTTCTTTCCATCTATGGGGGATTTTAAAAGATTCACCCATTCAATTTTGTAGCTCACAGATCCACGAACCAAGAAATAGTTATTTGAAATTATTATGAAATTATAATGAAATGCATTATAAATTTGAACGAGTTATTCTTGCAAAGTCGGCCTATATGAATGAAATGGAGTCAAGATTACAAAAGAAAAAGAAGTCTTCTTTGGAATATTTTTAATCCTTTTTAAAATGCATCTGGGTCTTGTTTGAAAGCACCACCGAGCATAGATTATAGGAACAGAGAAGGGAACGTAATTCTTACCTTTATTCTTATAGTCACAGTAGCAAGGCCTGGAGGCATCGCTCCTCCGACATCGAAGGCTTCCACTAAAAAAGTGAATGTTGCTTCCGTGCCAGAAAAGGACTCGAAATCCAAGGACTTTCTAAGTGACAGTTCTCCTGTAAATTTGTTCAGTGCAAAAAACTGGAGTGATTCCTGACTTCGTATTCCATAGGTAATATTGGAACCAAGGTCAACGTCCTTAGCCTTGAGGAAATGAAGAACAGGATTTTAGGGTTTACGAAGTTCATCATTAAAACTTGACATTCATCCCTCAAAACACTTTTTGCAACATTGATTTCATGTCTATGCATGAAATACACATGCCCACACATGTGCACACACACACAGACACACACAAACACCCCTCCAAAAATTATCTCCCTCAAACTCATTTATCTATAGGAGTGCATCAAACCTAAGTATCAAGAATGAGGAATATCTTCAGGAGCTCGATATTATCACATGATGTTGTGTGATGGCAGAATTGCTAATAAATAAAAATACCAATTGTATAAAAATGTCTGGATTCTCATACGATTATCACATCTGATGAAATTTGGTAGTTTCAAGACGCTATTCTTTAAAAAATGAAGGGATGTTTTGGTAGCCACAAATGCTCCATTGTTAACACAAGCTCTAATTATGATTAGCGTTTTCCTTTCATTTTTTAAGAATTGTTTTGAAGCCATAAAAATAAACATTTCATATTGTATATTGTAAGAGTGGTCCAGTGGTTAAATGCAGTACTGTAGACTTGCTGGCTGTTAGCAGTTTGGCAGATAGAATCTCATGAGGTTCAAGGTTGACTCAACCTTCCATCCTTCTGAGGTTGGTCAAATGAGCACCCAGATTGTTTTGGGGCAATATGCTTACTCTCTGTAAACTGCTTAGGGAGAGCTGTATAAGCACTGATAAGCAGTATATAAATCTAATTGCAATTGCAATTGCTATTTATACGCTAAGAAACAAATGAAATAGGGTTGGAAGAAATGGACAGTGGGAGATGATTAAATTTATCAACAGTTAGTTACTATTATTTGTTATTCGTTTCTGTTTCACTAAAAGAAAATTCTGCTTGATCTCAATGAAAATGATCGGGAGAGCTATACATAGGTCATACGGGGCCTACTAGACTGGCTGAAAAGCTCTTTTCATACAGGCACATATTTCTATGTGTAACTTCCAACTCAGATATTTTTTCTGGCTGGTGGGAATAATTGTAGAATTTTTACACATATTGTGGGTGCCCTGACAGAAGTCTTCATCTGGTAAGGACAGGGTAGTCGTCAAACTAGCTGCCATGATGGGCATGGCCAATCCTAAAAACCCACTTATCAGTCATTGATTTTCTTCCCCACTCCTTCTGGCATCCCAGGACAATGTGTTTACAGAGTTGGAAGGGACTTTTGTTGGTCATCGAGTTCAACCCCCTGCAGGAGATGGTTTTAATTGCTCTCGGGAATTGAACCACCGAGCTGCCAACCTTAGTGGTATACAAGTCCAGCATCTTACCACGTGAGCCACCATCTTACCATCTTGTTATATTTTGCTTGTTATTGCCCAGCTTTCTCTTGCTTTTTTCATTTAAAATATGTACATTTTCAAGCCAAGCATTGTGTTCCTATAACTTTTATTGGCTAAGAATGTTTATGGGGGCCTGTTATCTAGAAGTACTCCTGTACTTAAATTATAATATCAGTGGCCAGAACTTTGTTTTTCAACTTGCCAGATTCTTTTTTTTTTATGATGAAAAGAGTATAATGAAAAATAAAAATTGGATAGGACAGGGAGCCTAACAGATGCAAGTGAGCTGATTTATCTCGGCATGCCCTAGTTGACACAAATATTAATAGTAAATGACAAACTTCAATCAACAAAACAATGTTCACCAATTAAAGACAGAAGATGAGGTTATATTCATATTCATATATTTGGAAGAAACTATATAATAAAAGAACTAAATGAAGGGGCGGGGAGAAAAATATGTCTAAAATTCATCTTTTATAATACCATATAAATGTTTTAAATATATAATGCTATATAGATACACACATACACACACACACACATACCTATCTTTAGGTGTATACATATACATGTGTGTGTGTGTGCACACACACACACACACACACACACGAAGGAGAAACCACCAGGAGATTACAAGACTGTAGGCAAATTAGGAAGTTGAAAAAATATGACAGAAATGCCTTCCACATTGCTGCTAAGAAAACTACATACCAATAGATATGTCACCAAAATTTCAACTCAACTTGGGGATTTTATGTTTGACTTATATGTCAACAAGCTAAAAAAATGGCTGTGGGTTCCTTCCAGTGTTGGGATTGAAAAATTTCCACCACTGGTTCTGTGAGTGTGGCTTAGTTGGCGTGACTTAGTGAGTGTGATGTGCTTTAGTGGGCATGGCTAGGTCATCTGACAGCCTGGTTTGAATGCACGCAGCCAGCCTGGCTTTTGCCTTCCCTCTTGTTGCTTTCTTGTGGGAAGACAAAAATCGTGCCAGCCAATTGGGAGGATTTTGCCTCTTGTTGCTTTCTCGTGGTGCCGAGAGGGAAGGCAGCGAGAGGGAAGGCAAAAAACCCACCCCCTCCCCTCCAGCATCCCCGGCAGTAATGCTGGAAAGGGGACATGCCCCACAGGGTCCCTCAGAAAGCATTGGCCTGCCAGGTCTTTATTTATTTCTTTTGCTTCCCCCACTTTTTTTTCCCTGTTTTGCTCGCTGGCCAGAGGGAGCAGCAGCAGCCCTTCGGCTGGTTCCAGCAGTCCCACACATGGCCCAGCAGGGTGGGATCCAGACAGGAGACAGTGGAGGGAGATGGGGGGGGGAGGAAAGGCCACCGTGGCGAGCTCTCCTGTTCCAGCTTGAGCTCCGGTAAAGCAGATAATAACTCCCTGCTGGCCCTCACGGCACACGCCGCCTGTGATCATTGGTGGCGGCTGGTTGGTAGCGGCAGTGGTGGCTCGTACTCACTTCCGCAACACATGGGCTGCTCAGCCGGGACAGCGGGATTGTGGGGGAGGAGGGAGGAGAGCAGGCATTGAATGTTTGTGTTATGTTAGGTTTACAAATAAAATACAGCCAGAAACGACAAGGGACACACACACACAGGGAGAGAAAACGCTTCCTTGGATTAAGAAAAAGACCAGGAAAGGTCATACAAATCAGCTGGACTGAACAACAAGGCTTGACTTCTGACTTTCCACTTGAAAGCCCAGATCTTTTTTTTAATTCGGTTTTTTTTAGTGTTTTGGGGACCCCCTTGGTGAAGCCCCTGATGTCTTCCTCAGGCTGCTTTTGTCTTCGACACAAGAGGAAAGGTGGGTGCCCCTCTTCCTCAGCAATAAAAAGCCTGTTTATTTGCCTGTTCGCCAAGAGGAGCAGCACCCACCTTGCCCATCTCCACCTCACCTCTTCTGGATCTGCTCGCTGGCTTCACCCTTGAAGACGAGCCCAGGTCTCAAGAGTAGCACCACCATGGTGTAACAAATTAAAAAAGCTCTCCAGCAGCAGTGGCTGCACTTCAGTGGCCCTGCATGGCTGGGGTTTTCAGAACCATGCTCATCCCATTGCCCACCTTCCTCCCGCTCTCTGACCCTGGCTTATGCGAGGCTCTGACCAGCAGGCTTGCTGCGCACTGTCCACCCTGAAAGCGCTTCCTTGCCCGGGTCCAAGCACTTCCTTGCCCATCCCACTCGGGGAGAAGGCGGCAGTGGTGGCGAGTGGCCTTTCCATTGTAGTCAGGTGAGGAAGCGCTTCCCGGGTGGACAGCATGCAGCAACCCTGCTGGCTGGAGCCTCGCCTAAGCCAGGGTCAGGGAGCTGGGAGAAGGCAGGCAATGAGATGAGCGCAGTTCCAAAAACCCCAGCCACACAGGGCCACTGAGGTGCACCGCTGTTGCCAGAGGACTCTCCACAGGTCCGGGAACCGCCGCCACCACAGATGATGATGACAAGGACAGAAAAGCGTTAGCCAGACACCCAAGCCCGGTGGGGTGGAGGAAGAAGAGGAGGAGGACCTGTTTTTGCTCTGAGCCCGGCAGGCTGAAGAAGCTGAGCCAGAGCTCCTGTGGCTAGGAAGGAGCCCCAAGGAAGGAGGGAGGGAGAGCACCTGAGAGAAGGGGGTGGTATTTCTTAGCGCCACTTTGGGGGTGCCACTGCTGGAGAGTTTATTTTCTCCCCAGCAACAGCAGTCCCAAAAGTGGTGCTAAGAAATGCTGTACCCTGAGAGAAGGGGGCGGCATTGGGTACTGCTGCCCAACCACCCCCCACCATTGCCTTGCAGGCGGTACGCAGCCTCGCAGCAATTTAAAACTGGCTGCGAGACAATGGGGAGGGTGGCTTGGGCGGCACATGGCCTTGCAGCTGTTTTTAAATGGCTGTGAGGCCGCGGAGGCCACTTGCCATCCCAGGAGCTTACCTGGCTCAGCTGGTGCATGTTGGAAGGTGAGTAGGGGCGGAGTGGGCTGGGTGAGCTATTTAGCTCAGCTGAGCTTCAAAACAACTAAATTTAGGGCCAGAGGGCCAGGGCAGGTGGGCAGGGCCAACCTCAGGTGATATTTACTGGTTCGGTGAACTCTGGCAAATTATCACCACTGGTTCCTGAGAACCGGTTAGAACCAACTAAATATCACCACTGGTTCCTTCCATTCACCTAGAGCACAAAAAATAAAGGAAAAAGAAAAGGAAAAGAAAAAGAAAAAGAAAAGAAAAGGCTCACAACACTGACATGAGGTTGTAAGGGAATAGAATAAAGCTTTAGGACATCCAGACCCAGCATTTACTTTATTATGAATGTACTGACAACAGAACATTCTTAATAGGCAGAGAGGCCTCACTATTGAACGAAACTGTGATCTTTATATTTTCAAGCTATAGGAATGGAGTCATGTGTTTGTTTTTTCATTCTGTAGCCAAACAACAGGAGTTTTTACTTCATATTCCTTTCTAAAAAAATAAGAATGCTTATTTTTTTCTCTCAACTCTCAGTTGTTACACATGTCACTTAGTAGGTACACTGTGAGCTTTCATATATTATTTTAATTAGGTAGAAAACGACTCTCACAAATATAAGATTATTATGCAGTCAACTGCAGTATTAAGGCTATATTCCCCTTAAATCCTTACAGTACACTTTAAAACAAGAAAATTGGTATAGGATAATTCAATAATAATATTATTTCAAAGATTATGTAAATTGCAGCTAAGCAATGATACCTTGTACATTGTTTTGCAGCAGAGGTTAGCCAATATACACTGAGAAATTCTGATTATACAGACATCTTCCCAAAAGTACTTTTCCCACTTCATTTTTTTCCCGTGGCAAAAAATCAACCCAATATAAGATTTACCCAAGGCCAATTTCAGATTGAATAAATCCAGACAATACGGTGTCAGGTGGCACTTGGTTGATGGCTAATAGCCCGACTCACAAAAAAATTAGTATATGAATACTAGCCATTATAATATTCATTTTACTGATTTGTAAATCATATCCCTCATTCATCTCATATTATTTAATACATAATGTAGTTATCCATTACTATGATACTTAGTAGATTACTAAATGTACAGATCATGAAATAGTCTACTGAATCCAGGCAATCTATCAACAATTTTCAAACCTGGCTCCTTCCAGATGGAATCTGGATGCTATTTTGGGAGTTTCTGTCTTAACAAAAATTAAGGAAAACGTGTCCTATTGTGTAAACTACTTGAATAAGTTTCAGTAAAAGTTAATTTATTTTTCATCTGTTTTGTGGCAATTCATGAGACATCATAAAACCATTTCTGGAGGAAACGTTTTCATAATGTGCTAATATGGATGAAACTTGAATTTTAAAGATGTAGAAACCAAATCTAACTTATATAAGCATATTAATATGTTCTAAAATGTTTATATACATCTAGTCAGAAAAATGAACATACAAGGTATAATATTCAACATAAAAATACATTCTAAAATATTTAAAGGATCTCACACTTTGAGGAAGTAGAAGTTAAGGTATCTATGGATGAGTATTCACTATATCATTTAAACTGCTTTTCTAGCACCTATAATAATTTTATTAATAAAGCACCATAATTCTTATATGACTGGGGGAGGACTACAGTGCAGTGCAGATGTTTCTGATAATCTAAATGGGAGGGGGAAGAATGTTAGGTTTCTAAACCATTTTTCCCTTCTAATAAATGCTACAAACTGTTTCCCATCATATTTATTATTCTGTCCCTGAGATGAGAATATATCTTAAGGTAAAATAGACTTCTATAATCTGATATCTTTAAGATGTTTTGGGATTATAATTCCCAGAATGATAAACCAGCAGTTGGCTAGGAATTATCCCAAAACATCTAGAAGGCATTATAATCCCAAACCATCTAGAAGGCATCAGATTAGAAAAAGCTAAAGTAGGTGATAAACTGTAATAGGAGACTCAGCCTACCAAGACAATGAATGTTATCCATCCTTCCTGCCTTGCAATCACTGGCTATAGTGTCATTTACACATCTGAAACTCAAATGATAACTATCTCTCAATATAAATGCAAAACATACATTTGTTTTGTCTATATTCTCTTAGTGAATCAACCACATTCATACATGACAGAGAAATCAACTGGGTGGATTGCCTCAAGGCATTTTTTTAAATTAAGGCACTGTAGTTGTATCTAAACAAATAGTCTGTGGTAGCAAAAATTGTGAAAATGCCTAGTCCCACCCTAAAGAAAAGGAGGCAGACCACAGTATAACAATAATAGCCACATAGATAGGCAGCAAACAAATTTAACAAATAAACAACCTATTTATGACACAATGAAAACTAAAGGAGTCCTTGTTGATTTTATTCCGCTAGTCATTGCTGACTATAGGGTTTATTTTTTATTCATTTTATTATTTATTTAAGCCACAATTACCCTAATACTTTTTATTATGAAATTATTATAGTATAGGACAGGACAGTATATATACTATATCATGAGAAATCTCAGTGTGGATCTTTGTCAATAATACTCAAGTATTCTAGGTTTTGGTCAGGTGGTTTCAGGGATGGGTTTCTCCCGGTTCGCTGGTTACCCGCTTTGTGGATGCGCTTCCCAATCAGCTGTCAAAAGCGCGCTGTGTGGGATCGCCTTCAAAATGTTCGTG
>JANHGC010001189.1:59246-72123 GCA_027560395.1 Boaedon fuliginosus
CCCCCTCCTCGAGCCGTGGGAAGAAGGAGCGAGGGAAGAAGATAAAAGGGAGCTGCGTGCGGAACAAATGTGCTCGAGGGTGGCTTTCGGTGACGGAGCAGAACCTTGTAAATGAGAGATTTCCGTTCACAAGACTCCGCTTGCACGGTTCCTGTCCTGCCCTTGAACTGCCAAGCGAAAGCGTCGCGTCCTAACAAGAATATAAATCAAACGGAGCCTGCCTGCCTGGCTCCGGGAGAAAGCGCGGCGAGCAACGCTTGGCTCGGTTGCTAAGTGCTGGGAAGTGGACGGTTTCAGCTCCCAGCTCCAGCCGAGCCGGTGGTCTCTTTGCCAGGCCCTGCTGAGTCGGCGCGCCGGTACAAACGCGCTGCCTGTTTGCCAGGCGGAGCCGGCCGGAGGATCTCGTGCTCCCCAGAAGAAGTTGGGGAGGCCTCCGCGGAATTGCCAGCGCTCCCTGTTCAGCCAATATCTTTTAGATGAATCCATTGTTCCCTCAAATCTCTCGGGCTCTTTGGAACGGCTTGCCATGCATGTCGGCCAAAAAAGAACATAAACATTTGAAAACGGTCAGGATTCTGCTAACTACCGTGGTACAATAGAGAGAAGGAACAAAGTGGGGGCGTGCTTTTAACATGTACCGTAGCTGCTGAGGGCTCTTAAGAACCAAGCCCTCTGACCCCAAAGTGTTGTTGCGTAATTCCAGCCAAGTTTGGACAGGTAGGTAGACTTTAGTAAAAGTAAAAAGCACTCAGCAGCCATTGAAAAATACTTTTCTTTCAAAGACTGGGGAGAGGTGGTTATTTTATTTAAGAGCTCACCCCACCTTCATTTGTTATGTCCTTTTATGACCTCCGGTCAATCAGGTTTGCAGGACTATAACAGTAAAACCTGAAAACCTTGTTAAGCTGATACAAGGCTGTGGCATGGAGGAGGGGAAACCATGAGCAAAGCTTTATCACACTATTTCCAGCTCTCAGGAGGAGAAGAAAAACATCTGTCTCTAGCTCACACACACCAGATCTCAGCCCTGATATTGAAAACACATGCTGGCATCAGTACTGCCTCAAATAAAGGGATCTCGATTCTATGAGCCATCCCCCTATTTTATGAAATTAATTGATTAAGAAGTGTTTTCAGACACCCATTTCACAGCTCCACTTGACATTTATTTGATAGTACCCATGTCTGTTTAGTCCAGTAAAACTAAAGTACTGTGACAGATCATTTTTGGTGAATATGCAGGAAAAAAAGGTTTATTCTATTTATTTCTGTTTAGAAGATTCCTTAAAGCTTTCTCCAAATATGTCTTTGCCACCCAGTATTTTTATCATGCTGAATGTCAGTCATTATGTGCAACTAATAAACCAGAGGATCAAGCCAATGCATAATCTTGCTTGGCTGGCAATTCCACTTAGCCCTCCTTACCTATCAAGGTGTTTGAAGCTGCAAGAATGTCAGCAAGCAGGCTCAATTAGGACATGGCAGGCATCCTTTCTGAAGAGGAAGTCAAAGCAAACCCCTTATAAAAGGACATTAGTATTGCCAAGCAAACTATGTAGGCCATCCTTTAGATGCTGTGGCCTCAGGACCCCTGCACCCATCTCTTAAAAAAATAAAAATGGGTTAGCCCACCACTCTGTCAGCCCCTACAGTAATCCAATTAACCTAACTGTCTTTAAAGAAGAAAGTGCCTGGTGCCTGATGGCCTTCAGGAAAGCAGACAAAAGCCTAAAAGGCAAAACCTCTGGGCAAGACAGTGGGAGGTAGAGGTTGGTTAATATTCAATCTGGAGCTAGATAACAGGTACTGAAATGTGCTTCCTATTGTGGAAAATCACCATATACAGCTAAATTTGCCACTCAGAATCCCGTTTAAAAAGGAAAACTAAGGGCACAAAGCTTCGCCAATGGTGGCCTGGAGGGGAAGAGACCATTGGATTTTCTCAGGATTGGTTTTTGAGAACCCCCATATGCTGACTGTGGATGATGGAATCTGTAAACTAGCACTTCTCAAGAAAATGGGGTTAAAACAAATCTAAAATGGCAGAAATAGATCATTCTCTGAGTCCCACCCTTCACTTTTTCATTTTCACTGTTCCTATATTACATTACCATCTTTTAGACTTAAAAGTGTTCCAAAATCAACACAAGATGCAAGAGATTGCATCAACCGGAGTTGGAGAGGTTTTATGAGATAATTTCTGCCTAGACCACAATTTTGAGATTAGCAAATGCTGCCTAGGTGATGGTTCTTGTTGTGTATCTGGAGACGAAAGAGCAATTCTGCACACAGAATTCCCTGGCAGCACAAATCAATGGTCTTAAAATGGACAAGTAGAGAGCTTCTGAGTTTCCCCACCTACTTTCTAACAATAAATAAAAGGCCATATGTGCTTTGCAAAATGTTAACAGGCAAGCCAGCAACATTACTCCTGGACCTCCAGAGTGCAGCAGATCAGAGGCCAGAATTTTCTTGATCTGACCAGCCACAAACATTTCACTTTTAGAAGACCACAACCAAGCCTCCACCTAACCAGCTATTAGGCACAGCGGAGACAAAAAGGAAATAGACAACAAGCAAGAACTTGGGTCTTTGCTTGCTGGGGATGGGTGGGGGTGGAGGTAGAAGCCACATTGCAACGCAAGTACCTTTCTTAGTAATTTTTTTTTTTAGAAATCTATAATTGCGAATTGGTTGTTTTCACTCACATAAGTGTGTGTAAACACTGAAATTTGCTGCCATTTCTATTTATGATCTGATTCTAGGGAAAGTCGCTCATTTTCTGTCCCTCAAGGGAAATATCCTCTACTTTAAAGCAGATTGCAACAAAGACCTTGCAGGCGAGAGACTGAGTGATGGCAATATTGTAATTTATACACCCACGTTCTTACAAACACGCAGACGCAGCTCGGTAGTTCAACGTAGTACTAACAATCTACGGTATTTTGTTTGTGCTTCAACTACGGGATGTGTAGGAACAAGCCCTCGGGAGAACCGCAGTGATGGTTCCTTCGCTTTCCGAAGGGCTGGTAAAGAGTCGGAGAGGCCCAAGCAGCATCCCGCGTCACGGCGGCGTTCAATTAACAGCTTCTAAAATAGGCAACCGCAGCAGCGCCGAAAGTCACTTACAGACTTCATCCCCAAAACAACCCCCTCCAAATTCTTAGCACAAGTTGGGACCATCGATTCTCTGCGCCGTGTCCACCGGGGCGGGGGATTTCTAGCGCCCCGCGGGAGGGCGGAGGTCGTTTGGAAGGGACTCAAAGAGCTGCTGGCTCTTTTGTGGCCGAATTTCCAGGCAGTTAAACTTCTCTGGCCGCGGCGACATCTGTAGCGCTGCCAGCTGCACAGCAACGTCCCCTTTCTTCCCGCCCAGCCCCCTCCAACCATCAGGAAAGGTGCTGGGCGGGGAGGAAGCAAAAACCACATCAAAGGACCAGAAGGTGGGGGAGGGAAAGGGACCCGAAGGCTCGTCGGGCAGGCCGAGCGGGCGGGGAGCCATCGCTTTCTTGGGAAGACGGGGGTTCAGATCGGCCTTGACCGGAGGGACAAAAAGGTCGCAGTCCGGAGTGTGAATGGGACTCTGGTGGGAAAGAGGCATGTGGCGCTGCTCCTTCCCGAACAGAGACGGGGAGCATCGGGAACTAAAGCAAAGGGAGCCCGGATTATAGGTCTAGTTTGTTCGCTTGCAGCCAGATCGGGACGATTGGCTTGTCGGTGCCAGAGATTCGGTCAAACTCTCCGGCGCGGCTTCCTTCCTCCGCTCCGGGAGTCGGTGCAAGTTCTCCGCCCCTTCAAGCTCCTTGGCCTTCCCGCCCTGGTGGTTCCGGGGGCGGAGGGAGGAAATTGAGGGTGGGGAGCGGAGGGGACAACTGCGAGGGAACTTTTAATTCCGCCCTTCTGGTTCCTTCGCCCGACCCCCTCCCCCACCACAAGCTGTCTGACATGAAAATAAAAGGAAAGAAAAAAGAAAACAAGAAAGTTAACCAGTCAACGGAGATGGGGGGTGGGGAGGAGTGACAGGCGGAGCGGGAGGAAGGAGAAAAGGCAGAGACCCACCGAGCTAATAATGGTGTCCGGCTGCATGAGGGGGAAGCTTGAAGGCGAAGCTTCTGGGAAGGAAGAGGAAGCCGTGGGGGAGAGAGGTTGCTGGAGGGGGAGGGGAAGTGAGGCAGCGCCATCTTTTCGTGTCACAGTCCCATAGATTGCCTGCCTCTTAGGCCAGTCGCCGCCGGCGGCTTTCTTCTCAGCCGTTGGAAAGTAGTCCTGAGTGGCCTCAGAGGCTCACCGCCCTGCCGCGCAGAGAGCAGGGCAGGCAAACACTCTCCTCCGCCACCTCTCGCACCAGCCCCAGTCGCTGGTGTGGGCCAGCAACCCAGCCGACTTCGGGGTTTCTCTTCGCGTGCGCTGGGCCTCGGTTGGGCGAGTCAGCACCGCTGCAAAGAAGGCAGGCCAGGTCAGGCCGAGGGCTAAGCCGGTCTGCTTTCGCACTCAAGAACAGACGGGCACGTGGCGCCCGCGGTTTTCCGTCGCAGTCCAGAGCGCCTGCTCCCTCGCCAAGGCCGCCATTTGGGTCCTTTGGGTTCTTTCGCCCGCTTGCGGGAGAAACCTTAGGCTTCAGCCCGGTGAAGCCAAGAGCAGCCAGTGGCAACTTCCCGCCCGAGAAAGATCTCTTTTCGGGCCCTTTTTGCATCGCCTTTCTATGCCTGCTAGGAGAACTCAGCTGCTCGCGGGGCACCTCTGAAGCCCGGCGGAGTTGACGTTGGCGGCCGGGTGTTTTATTCTTAATTCTTGTGGTTTTTCCTTCCCACTTTCCGCCCAGCCCCCATCTTGGGCTCGCAGGGTTGGCAGAGTCTGCCGACTCGCAGCCCTCTTTCCACCCTCGGGGCCGATTTTCGCGGGTCTGGGGCATGTGCCAAGGAAGCCTCGGCAGCGCCGGGTCGCTCTGCAAAGAGCCGTTCGCTTTCCTCGTCACACAGGTTGGAGCTAAGGCACGGGTGGTATCCCCGCTCCACTCGGAATATTTTATCTCCTTTCCCCTCCCCCACCGCCGCTCTTCCTGGTAGCCTTTATCCCAGCACAGTTTAAAGGCAGGGCGCTTTTCCTTGTACTTGGCAGCGTCGCCTGCCCGCCGTGAGCTGTTGCTGAATGGCGGTTCGCGCTGCACAGATTTGCGCGTTCCAGCTCTGCTCTTCCCTGGCACAGAGAAGCTCCGTTGGGCCTGGCGTGCTCGAGAGCGCGAAGCACAGGCAGGGAGCCCGCTGGCCTCCAAAGCGCTGCTTTTCCCGGCAGCGACGCCGAGGAAGCCTCGCTCAGCCTGGTAGCTCTGGCTACCACACAGAAGCAACCGCACTGCCATCTCTCGGACCTGCCGATGCGGGAGCGAGAGCAGCGCTTGGTGAAGGGGGATTTGACGGGTGGTTGGCTCCGCTTGGGGAGCGGAGGGAGCGGGGTTGGCTGAGCCTGGTAAGGAGGAATATGAGGGAGAGGGAAGGGTGGGCTGTTTGCGCCTGAGAAGGGGAGGGCTGCCTATCATTAGGGATGGGAAATCTGAAGCGGGGGTGGATGAGCTTGAGGGGGTTTTGTTGTGTTTTTAATCCCAGCGTCTTTGCGGGGGGGGAGGGTTCATTCCGGAGAGGCGGGAGGCGGGCCTTCTGGTTCTAATAAAGGAAGCGACTTTTCTCGAAGGGGAAGGGAAGTTGCTGCGGGAATTGCTTAAGACGATGGGGGTGTTAGTTGCCTTCTGGGGAGGTGTGCGCACTGTAGTCTTAGAAATGCAAAGAATGGCAACACCTATGCAAAGGGATGGAGGAAGGGAAGAGCATTTCGTGCTTTGGGGAGGGAATGTTAAAAACGATGGCCCCAGGGAAGGTTGGACTTTCTGCTGATTGTCGGCTGCCCCCCACGGGAAAAGGATTAATAGATTGCAGATTTATGCTTGCTTCTCCTCAGAAAAGGGGTTTTCTGGAGAGACATTGGCTGCCCTCATAATGAAAGGGGGGGTGCGCGCGTTTTAGCTACCTGCCCCGGGTAAACGAGCTTGGCGAAGCCTCTTTGTGTGCTGCGTGCGCTGCTGGATGGCCCCGTTGGAAGGGAATCCGCCACCGGCGCCGGGAATGTTTGGCAAAGGCTTGTCAGAGGGGATTTGATGCGTGTTCTGCTGGGGGAGGTGTCGCGCTGCGCTTCGCCTGTTGGGATTTCAGAAGGGAGGTGGGGGAGTCGCCTCCTGTTTCTAATAAAGGAATCGGCTTTTATGGAAGGATAAACGCCGGCAACCGAAGACGTGTGGGCTGCACCCGCCGTTCCCTTCCTTAGTTGCTAGTCTCGCTGCCAAGATGAAAACCTTTTCCGATCCTTTGAAAGAGGACCGAAGCCTGGCATACGGGCGGCGGCGGCGGCCTTAGAAACACACGCTCTTCTGTCCCGTATCTAGAACATCTCTCGTGCCTTCCCAGCCTCCGAGGGGATCATCAAAGAAGCAAAAGGAAACGACGAGGAGCGACCCGTCCCAATAGTTCCGGCTTTGGGGGGATTGCCAAGTTTTCTTTGACTAAGGGGAACTCTGGGGATGACTCATCACGGGCCTTGGTGAGGTTTGTCAGGGCTCTCTTTTCTTGTCACCTGCAATTGCTGAGCCTAGGAAAGAACATCTGAGAAGACCTAGCCAGATTCCCAGGCGGGTGGGAAATTCCCCTGTGGGTACCAAGAGCGAGCCTCCCAGGGCCAAGAAAGCTCAGAGGCAGAGGGAAGGTTTTCTTCCAGCTTGTGGCCTTGAATTGTAAATGTACCCGGGTGCCTTTTGGAGATGAATGCCAGTATGCCTAAAGTCGTCTCCTGTGAGCCTTTTTTAAACTTCAGGCAGAACTTTGACGACTTTTTGCTTCTCTGTTGCTGTAAACTGCTGTGTCAACACCTCCAACATAGGATTAAAAAAAAAAACAATTTATACTGATAAATGCTTTTAAGATGCAACTCTAGGCAAGCTAAGTCTGGCCAATAGAGCTGACTCAGTAGTACATTCCATGGACTTACCGATGAAATACCACCAATGGAATGCTACAATGATACCAGTGTCATGGTGGCTCTGTCCAATGCTGCAGTGGCCAGCTTAGGCAAGTGTACTGAAATCACTTTGTCCAGATGCTTAAGTATGAATTTAAGATACATTTACTTAGACACACTGGTAGGTCTCATTTAATATATCAAGATTTTCTTCAGTGTCAACATGCCTCTATGTCTGGCTTGATAAAGGTCTTCCATTTCTGACCTCTCTTTGTTATTTGGTCTTCTATACATTAGATGAATCTAGTTTCACCTAAAGGTTTTTGGAAGGGTGTACCACTGTTTTCTTACTTACTAATGTGCTGGGTTCAGAATTTCAGATATTGTGTAGCCTGCAAGATAGAAGTCTTTAACTCCATGTCATGGAGGAAGCATGGTTCCTAGTAAGGGCATTGTTGCAATGGGCTGAAATCCACAAATGCTTCTACCGCTATAAATATATTTGCCTGGAGATGCTGTGTTTTTACTTGCCTCTCCTACTTGTAACTTATAGAATGTCAAAGTAAATAGATTGTATAAAATTTAGACACTCTGGAACATTTTGAGCTAAGAAATGCCATATCTGACACAATCTTTGGTGGCCGTGCTTACATGATACACTGAACCACAAAATAGTGAAACACATTTAGCCAGTATGCACTTCACTTGATGTTTAAGAGCTCAGCAAGCTGAACTAACTGTATTTAACTTATCTATGAGTAAACCTGCAAATACAGATTGGGAGTTGATTTTTCTTTCATAGGATGGTGGGGTATAGTTCTTAGTAGCCTTATAAATTGCCTGAGAGTTGCAGTCTATCTGGAACCACTGTGTCAGCTCTGAAAATTGATGAATTGAAGTGATATGCTTGGCTTCATTGAGAAGCATTTTCTCCAATAGGTGATCAAGCAACAGGGAAACATCTATTTACTCCATGATGGTTATACATAGGCAAGTGATTTACAGTATCTATATTGCAATTTTGCAGTTTTAAAATAAACTTGCATGAAACCAATTTATCTTCATCCTTTGGCACTTAAAACTGGCAGAATTTATAAAAGTTAGGTTACCTTGCTTTCCTCCTGCAGCTTTCTTCAGGCAGATATCTTCTAGGAAATTTGGACTGTAATAGCTATCATTCACAGCCAGTAGACTAGAGCAGTGGTGGTAGCCCTTTTCTGGCTCGCTTGCTGAAAGTGTGCATGTGTGCATGCACACATGCCCACCTGTGCATGCATGAGTGACCCCCCATGCATGCACACCCCCTGCATGCACATACATCACCCCCATCCACATGCAATTTTCCCTCTTCTGAAAAGAGCTGATTGGCACTGCCATGCCCACCAGCTGAGCTTCAGAAGAGGGAAGAAAAGGTGAGTATATTGCCGGGGCAGGTGGGAGGGCCTTTTTTTCAAACTGCAAATTGCAGGAGGCATATGTGCATGTGTATGGAGCAACACCTCGTGTGCCCGGAAGAATGGCTTTGTGTGCCACTTCTGGCACGTGTGCCATAGGTTCATCACTACAGGACTAGAGCATTGGTTGTGGAAGTTATGAATAATGGGAGTTGCTGTTTACAGGGCACTAGGCTGGGGAAACCTATAATTACTTCTATCCTTTGAAGCAAGCAAGGATTATACATTTATGTGTATGTCTTAGTCCCTGCTAGTAGTTGCAACCACCTGAATGTAGAATTAGAGCCCAAGGGGGTTTTCCTTCAAAATAATTTAGCCTCCTCTAGCAAGTTAAGTTGAAAAGTGCCCTGGGGGTGGACTTCTGAGCTTTCCTGCAGTTATTCCTCTTGCTTGGTCACAAGCTGAGGTTTTCTCCTCTCCTGCTTAAAATTTAAGCAAACAAGTATAAGTGAGTCCTTGCTGTTCTTTGATGGGTGACCTGTCAAACCCCAGTTGCCCCAGTAAAGATGAAGGAAAACAAAGGGGGCTCCTAGTGCCTTAGCTTGCATTTCTTTTAAACATTTTTCCTTTACAAGGGGTCCTGACTACCTGCCTAGTTCCAGTGAAGCCATCACATATGCGAGGTGGGTGGCTATATAAATTGAACAGACATATAAACAAATAAGCCAGTAAGACAGCTACCCTTCCCCACTTTCTTGTAGCTGCTTCACTAGGAGAGAAGCTAATATGCCTCTCTGTATTGCAGAGATCCAGAGCCTGAATTAACAAATCCCTATAATTTCATTACCGTCTAAGGTGAACAATTGGAGCCTGTAATAGACTGGGCAGAGAGGAAATGGGTACCATTTGGCTTGGGTGGCATAATAAGCCCAGGCAAAATGTTAGCAGATTTAAAGGGTCTCCCCTGCATTTCTGAGACCAATGCTTTCTTGAAAAACAAGAATGTTTGCAAACATCTGTCCATTAAATTTATAGTTCCAATTAGATCTGATAAAAACTGAGTTTAGCTGTGTATGCACCTAGACTTATCCACTGGAGTTCAATGAGATTCCCACTTTAGCTGTTTGCATATTGAGGCGGCCTATTTCCAGACTGACATAGAATTAAAATTTCAGAATGAAACTCTCTGATTTTACTTAGAAAAACCTGCAACCAGGCAGCCCTCTGGACACTTTCATTTTTTCAGGCCTACAAACAAGGTTTTCTGTTTAAATGCTGAACCCATTTCCCCCAGTCTTTCCCCCATTTTATGTTTTGAAGTATTGGCATTACACAGGCGAGGCATTATTCTGGGTGTTAGAAAGTTTTCAGTGACAGGTTTTGTGCTTTGCCAGAAGCTCTTGCTTGTAATCTATGTATGTACCTTCAAGAAACCAGGGAATTCCTTGCTGGATGCCTCTCAGTCATCAAAAAAAAATTGTCTTTCCCCCTTTTTGGTGAAAAACACATGCTTTAAGACTCAAGTCTTTCCCCAGTTCACACCATTTTTTCCATCCCAGCTCTAAGAATTTGCATTGTCATTTCCTCTGCTGTGAATGCTCTTCGGCCTGAAAGGAAAAGTAGCTGCCTCATGATAACTACTGGGCCACAAGAATTTTTCAGCACTGTGTGCTCTACCTCAAAGTGGGGTTCAGGCATGGCCTCCTGTGGGGTTCTGGTTTTTAATAGAGAGGAACCCAAGGTGGCTCTGGGAAGGCCACTATCATGGCTTCAAAGCCCCAACCCAGGGAAGAGAGGATTGCTGCTTCCTTTAGAATAGAGAGAGGCAGAAAATGACTCGCCACTTGTATCCAATCACTAAAGCCAAAGCTGTGTTGGCTGGATGATTGTGGGGTTTTCTCCTTTCCCAGCATTATAGGACAGTTCAGCAGAGAAGTAGCCCAATGACTGATAACCAGGGCTTTCTGTTCAAAATTCAGTGACCAGCCTGTACTTGGACTGTACCACCTTGGAGGCAGAACAGGAGGGGGGGGGCAATTTTTCAGATGGCCCAAAGAAAACCTGTGTCCCTTATTTGCAATCTGAAGTCTAATGATACCATTATATTCACGGTGCAAGAAGATAAATCTATTATTTCTCCCCCTCAGGTTATCTGCATTTTTGCAGGATTGAATGGGATTTATAGCTAAAAGGCACTCAAGCTTGCTTGGATTAAAATGTCTTGATGAGAATGCATGAGTCTTAACCAGGTTACTACTCTCCTTTCCCCAACCAAGTGCAATTTGTCTTTGGGCTAGAGTGCTACAATAATTTCAATATATGGGGAGGGAACCAGATAGTTGAATGATAATTTTAATATAGTCAGTTATCCATAATAAACACAGGACACACAATGCAGGTATACCATAATATGAAGTGAAATGATATAAAGATTGTATCATATGACTGTTAAAATGATACCATGACTCCAAATTACTGTTATTTATTTTATTCTATTTATTAGCCATGTAGGGATTTAAAAGTTGTTACTAGCACCTTGAATTGCACCTGGAAGACCACTGGAGCCAATGCAGCTCATGGAGGATAGGTGTTAGTAGAGAAGTAGCACGAATCGATACCATCAAAGGCACTCAATTACCCTGCTCCCATTCACTTTAAATTTTGGGTCTAGGACTAAAACTCACCGTCCCCTAATTTTAACCACTATCCTACACTGACTCGGTTTCACCCCTAATTATCTATTAGGGTAGATACATTTTCAACTTACCATTGGTATTTAAGCAGAAACGTGAATCCAAGGGGTTCTCATCCTTACATTAAACCACTGCTATGAATTAAATTCTGAATCACAATGCATAGATCAGGGGTATCAAACTTGATTTCATTGAGGGCTGCATCAGTTGTGTTTGATCTTGGGGGGCGTGGGCATGGCAAGGGTAGGTGTGGCCAGCTTGCTGTCACTCATGTCAGGTGTGCCTATGGTGGGCCGAGGACTCTGCCAGAGAAAATGGTCTCCGTTTTCGCCTGTGACGGCCTCCTGCAACCCTCTGCCAGCTGGCAGAGGCACCGTGGGCAGGTCCTTTGCTATTTCCAGGGTGGCCCCGTGGGTGAGATGTAAGCACCCGGCAGTCTGGATCTGGCCCACGGGCCTTGAGTTTCACACCCCTGGCATAGATGTTTTGAAAGCACCCCAGACAAACACCTGTCAAACAGCTCTTTGACAGCTTATTCTCCAGTGCTCTGATTAGCAGGAGCGTGCTTTTTTTTTTTTAAACAGTAATTTGAGTTCCTGGATGAACAGTGTTTTTAATTATTTTATCCTCCACTCTGCAATCCTCCGAAGCTCCATATAACATTCTGCAAAAAGAATTCAGCAGCCTGTTTTTAAAAACATTTCTGATCAAGGGATTCCATTCATTCCAATTGTGGGGTTGCAGGACTTTTGGAATGGTTACAAAGCAAAAAATTCTCTCTTTACCTTCCTAGGATAAATATTTGGTAAATAGAAATGGGAATGGAAAGCGAAAAATTAGAAAGTAGGAATGGAACAAGGTTGCAGGTACATGTAGGTACTTCAATGAGCTGTGCTGAAATTGTGACTGGGTTGGTTTAGCTGTTAGAGAAATAAAATAATGTTTTCATGATTAGAAAACTTGGTTGAAGATGAAATAACATTTGGCAAGTTACTAAGCAATAATATAATTTTTTGGGGTGGGAAACTTCATTAATATACTTTTTAAAAAGTAGGTTTCAATCAAATGTTTGCCCATCTCTCTTCATACCAGTGAAATACATACAGTATGCAAGCAGGTATGACTGAATCACATTCAAATAATAGAATTAGAAGGGGCCATCTATGAAAATGAGTCCATCTCTGCTCAGCAGAGGACTCCAGTGACAAGATCTCAAACAGCTAACCCAGTCTTTCTCAACCTTGGCAATTTTAAAACATGTGAACTTCAACTCCCAGAATTCCCCAACCAGCTTATGGGTCCACACATTGTAAAGTTGCCAAGGCTGAGAACACCTGGTCTAACCCTTCTTGTACAATAGCAATAGCACTTAGACTTATATACTGCTTCACAGTGCTTTACAGCCTTCTCTAAGGGGTTTCCAGAGCCAGCTTGTTTGTTTGTTTGTTTGTTTGTTTGTTTGTTTGTTTATTTATTTGTATTTGTAGGGCGCCCACTCCCATAGGACTCAGGGTGGCTCACAACAATAATGAAATATACAAGCAATATGAAAGTTTTAAAAAGGTTAAAACATTAAAATCTCTTAAAATTATTAAAATTTGGTGGGTCATGCTACTCCGGCCCGCTGGAAGAGCCAGGTCTTCAATGCTTGATGGAAAAGTCTCAAGTCCGGGACACTCCAGTGCTCCGGAGGTAGATTATTCCAGAGGGCTGGGGCCGCTGCGGAAAAGGCCCTCCTCCGTGGAGTTGCCAGGCGACACTGCCTGGCCGATGGTATCCAGAGGGGGG